>JAJMAV010000001.1:0-183152 GCA_030565045.1 Starmera caribaea
GACTATTTCATTTTTCTTTCTAATTGTATTCAATATCTTATTTGTTCTTTCTTATTTCTTGATCTTAATTAAATCTAGTCTTTTTACTTTCTAATTCACTTAAATTCCTTTCAATTCTCATTAAAATTATTATATCAAACAATTATGTGATGGAGTGCGGAACTCAGAATCAATGATAATTCCTCAAAAAATTGGATTGAATTTAGTTAGTTAGTTTCTAAAACTTTAATTTTGGTTAAGATTCTTTTCTTTTCTTCTTATTTTGATTTATTCTCAACTATATTATTTGTTTCAATTTATATCCTTTTCACTTTCTTTTTAAATTGTTGCTCAAGTAATTACCACCTTACTTTTAAATTGTTAATTAATGATACTGCTGTTGTAAACTGAGTAAAGTTAAAAACTTTACCTTGGTTTGTTCCAGAGTTTCTCTAACTTCAGTTCCTAATTTCCTTCGTCGTGTGATTGTAGTCATAATTGCACGAATGAGGTGGTTTCTATTTATTAATTGTTCTCTTGTTAGATCTTGTGGAGCCACAAATAATTTGACGTTGATGACCAATTTTTCCCCATTCTGGTGCCTTAGTGATAGCCATCCTTCCTGTATCATTTCACATGCATTCAAATAATGTTCCCAAAAAAAAAATTGAAGTTTGAAATCTGGAAAATGGAACTGATAGCAATGGGCGCTGGATGGACAAGATGAGTATTGAGAAAGCCTGGGGAGAGGAATAAAAGAGCTCGAAATCAAAAAAAGAAAAGTTTTTGTTTGTCAAAAATTATACCATTTTTTTTTTCATAGTCAAGCACTCATGCTGGGGGTCGAACCCAGAATCTTCTGATTAGAAGTCAGACGCGTTGCCATTACGCCACACGAGCTCAACTTGCAGAACTGTTATTTTTGCTGTTTGGCCGTATCTGCCAAATATGTTGGGCAAATTAGTAATTTTTACTCCTCGCCCTACCGAGAAGGGTAACAAATAAATTGTTAATTTTCACAAAATTCCTCGCAATTTCAAGATTTTTTGCTGCAAATTGCAAGCAAAATTGAGAACCACAGTTTTTGAGTGTAAGAATCAAGATTTGTATGAATGCGAATGGTTTCAAAAGAAGATTGGAATTGAGCTGTCAGCTGTGCAATTGTTTTATCAGGGTGTCCGATGTTGAATTGGTCATCTATCTATCATCTAGATTCTACACTCTTTCATTATAACTCTGTAGTATGTACTCCTCATCTGCTCCTCTTTAACATCTTTTTGCTTATCGTTCAACTCAATTTAGTTCTTCAAAGTTCAAGGTTATCATATTGTTTAAACTGTGTTCTTTCATAATACCACTGTACACACTTATAATAGAAAATATCTCTGCCTAATTTCTGCTCTTCCTGCCTAAATCTCCGCCTAACTTCTCCTTCCAGCTTCAGAATTCGATCCACCCAAATCTTGATTTCAAGTTTCAACCTTTCCAACCTTTTTCATACATACAAGAAATTATAGAAATAGAAACACCAAGCACGCCACAACATTTTGGTCCTCAATCACGACATTTACGCTCAACGCTCCTCTTATGTCACGTCAATGCTCCACCAACTAGACGTACATGCTACGCAACTCAAGCCTAAAGCCTAAAACTATATAAAATACTCTTTCCTCCTCCTCAACCTCTGCTACTTTCTCCCTTCTGTTAGTTTAACTAGATTCATTTCCCAATTATGCCTTCTCATTTCGACACTTTACAACTACACGCTGGTCAAACCGTTGACGGTCCAATCAACTCTAGAGCTGTACCAATCTACCCAACCACTTCTTATGTCTTCAATGACTCTAAACATGGTGCTCAATTATTCGGTTTAGAAACCCCAGGTTACATCTATTCAAGAATCATGAACCCAACAACAGATGTTTTTGAGAAAAGAATGGCTGCTTTAGAGAATGGTGCTGGTGCCTTAGCTACAGCTTCTGGTCAAGCTGCTCAATTCGTTGCCATTGCCTCTTTAGCTCATCAAGGTGATAACATCATTTCAACTTCTTACTTATATGGTGGTACTTATAATCAATTTAAAGTTGCTTTCAAAAGATTGGGAATCGAAGCCAGATTTGTTCAAGGTGATGATCCAGCTGATTTCGAAAAATTGATTGATGAAAAGACAAAAGCTATCTACATTGAAACCATTGGTAACCCAAAATACAACGTTCCAGATTTTGAGAAAATCACTGAAATTGCTCATAAACATGGTGTTCCAGTTGTTGCTGATAACACTTTTGGTGCCGGAGGTCTCTTCATTAGACCAATTGATCACGGTGTTGATATCGTTACACATTCTGCCACTAAATGGATTGGTGGTCATGGTACTACAATTGCTGGTGTTATCATTGATTCTGGTAAATTCCCATGGGCTGATTATCCAGAAAAATTCCCACAATTTTCTCAACCTTCTGAAGGTTATCATGGTTTAATCTTGAATGACGCATTAGGTGCAAATGCATTTATTGGTCATGCTAGAATTGAAATTTTAAGAGATTTTGGTCCAGCTTTGAACCCATTTGGTTCTTTCTTATTATTACAAGGTTTAGAAACTTTATCCTTAAGAGTCGAGAGACAAGCTGAAAATGCTTTGAAATTAGCTAAACATTTACAAGCTTCTCCATACGTTTCTTGGGTTTCTTATCCAGGTTTAGAAAACCATCCATATCATGAAAATGCTAAAAAATATTTGAAAAATGGATTTGGTGGTGTCTTATCCTTTGGTATTAAACCATTAGAAGGTGAAAAACCAGAAGATCCATTCAAAGCTTCAGGTCCTCAAGTTGTTGACAATTTGAAAATTGCATCCAATTTGGCTAATGTTGGTGATTCTAAAACTTTAGTTATTGCTCCATATTACACCACTCATCAACAATTGAATGAAGAAGAAAAATTAGCTTCTGGTGTCACTGAAGACTTGATCAGAGTTTCCGTTGGTACTGAATTCATTGATGATATTATTGGTGATTTCGAACAAGCTTTCCAAACTGTTTTCAAGAAATAATTGAAAAAAAAAAAAGAATCCTTCAAAGTTACAATTGAATGAAAGTATATATAAATATAATGAGTTAGAATAATTTAGAGAGTTGTTTATATGTACTACTGTAGTAAATCTGAGCTGTATTTCCTGCTACATAGCACACTTTTTTAGTATTTTGAAAAATTCAATTCAACTCAAATCTGAGGTCAGTTGTTATAATTTGAGATTGAATTTTTCTTATGATGAAAAGTGGTAAAAATTAGCAGCTCCTTATTATTATAATTTATAGCCCAAAAATGCGTTTCTATTCACCGATGCTGAGCTTTCTCTTGCTCACCACCTCACAGTGTGCCACAATAAGCAACTGTGAAGCTTTCGTTTTTTCAGAAGGTCCATTAACCCCAAAAATCAAAATCAGATCTGGATCTGATAATTCAACTTTTTTAATAACAAAATTGAGTCAATTACCAAGAAACAATATTGATATTTGGACCCGAGATGTGTTGGATGTGAATAACCCAAATGAATTTTTCATTTGTACGGAGGAATTATATTCAAGTGGTGCTTGTAATGAATTAAATAAATTCCATATCATTGGTAGTAATTTTGAAAAGAATGAATTTTTACCATCAAATGGAGAATCAGTTTTTGTGATCCCAGAAACTGGGGTTTATTGTATGATGGCGTATAGTGCCACTGGGAAAGGTGCTGGGAAAGTTAGTGTTACGCTAACGTCGTCAGGTTATTCTATTGATTCAATAATTGAAATGAATTTATTTGAATTTATCATTTTACCAATTTGTATTGGTTTATTATATTTGGCGTTTACAGATATCAACAACATTAAAAACAATGATTCACAAAATAATTTTTTCAACAAATTGATTAGTTCATTAATTTGTTTGTCAAGCTTGGTAAGATTTATTCAAATTTATATTAGACGGTTCCATCCATACTCATCAAGTTTATTCATTAATGTTTTCATTGATAGTTTTTTATTTAATGTTTTACTTATTATGCTGACTTTATTAACTACATTTTTAACTTTTCTGAATAAAAATGGTGGTCAAGCTGATGAATTGCAATCAGAATCATTATTTTCAAGCAATTCAATCATATCAGTTTTAGTTACATTGGGTTTATATGTTGGAGTGAGTGTAATTAGTGGCACTAAAACATCAACAGAAAGATTAACATTTGGACATGTATTGGTTTCATTCGGCGTATTAATATACTATCTATTGAAAATTAGAAAACAACTAAATTTGAATTTACAAAATAATATTGTTCCCATTAATAGAAGAAATTACAAGAATAATATAGTTAGATATCAACTTTTTGTTTCATGGATTTGTTATGGATTCACGTATTTGGTTGGATTAAGTATGATGTTTATTTCATTACGTGGTGGGTTCATCTATGAATATTTCCAAATGGATAGATTTAAAATGATTAAATTAATGGAAATTGGGTTTTTGGATTCTAAGTTTATTTACTTGATGTATTTAAGAGATTTGTTTTTCCCAGTTTGGGGTATAGCATTCTATTATTTTGTTGAAATGAATGGTGGAAGGGAGAAATCTAGTGTTAGAGAAGCTGAAGGTATTGAATTATGAGAGAGACACGTATAAAACCACCCGTAAAAACAAGAACATTATTATAATTTCTGTCATTGAGTGACTAGTAGTTGATTGAATGTGTATAAAATTGAATAACTGTAGCTAGTGATAATCAGTGTATGGTGTGATTGTATAATTGATTGAATGTCGATTAATTGTAGTAATCACCACGATATGATAAACAGCAGTGTCAACTTCTAAATCGGGAAATCGAGCACATTAAATTATAATCGACTGCTAACAGCTAGTGTTGAATTTGCTCATTCTATTTTGGTTGTAGAGCTAAACAGAAGTAGAACAACGCAACAGAAGTGTAGACAAATGACTTACTCTACGCTATCCACTAATTAAATAAAGCAATATCAATCACGAGCAATTACAAGCTTTAAAGCCCGATCTTCGAAATTGATTACTTGATTTGAGTGCTGCACGTACTGGAAGAGATGGCAAAGATAACAGCCAGATGGGAGTTTACACTCAATTTAAGGTGGTTTCAAGCAGTTTAAAAAGGGTAGAAAGAGTACAAGTGTATAGAAGAGTAGTAGATGGTGTAGAGTGGGTCAACAGCTGCCATTGTGGTGTAAATAAATAACGTGTAAAACACCTTCAGCTGCAACTTCACCCGTTTTCTGTCTGTCTCACACTGAAATCAGACGTATCGAACAGCTGTAGCGGCGTAGCCTGTGAGCAACAACTTAAGCTTAACTGGCTGTCTACGACTCTATCACTACCACCACTAAACACTAGTCATGCAATCCAGTTGAACCTGCAAAACAGTACTGGAAGTGAAACACCTCTCTAAACTACAATTTTCTAGCTATTAAATAAACATGCTCATCATCATTCATGTCACTGCCGTAAACTAATTATTCACTCTCTTCAGTATCACATAATTAAATTTACATAGTAAGAACTAGGCAGTGGCTCAAACCATTTCTGTGGTTATTCAGCTATTCAGCTGTGTAACTTGTTACATATGTATTTCATGTAGTGTCACTATGAACACCTTTAAAGTTTGCAGATTTCACCTTCTTTTCAGAAACACCCATTTTCTAAAGAGACATATTTATACTGAGACACTCTGCTGTTCTTCCTTCCTTCCTTCATCTTCATCTTCACCCACCAACTACTCCATCATGTCCTACACTTGGGCCCCACACAGCGACTGCTACTCCTCCAACAACCTCAATTTCAACTCCAACCAGTTGGAGCTGGACGGCTTTTACAAATCGTCTCCACCACTGCTAGACTTCCATGCTGATCTGGGAAAAAGACAACACTACTCGACAGTATCCTCTGTCTCTTCAGCATCTTCGGTCTCATCAACCTCTACATCCTCCACTTGTTTGAACCTCAGAGCTGCCTCTATGATCCAAAACAACAACACCAACAACAATATTGGCAGTACAAATTATGATGATTTCAATGACGACCACATGTTGGCTGAAGACGACGAGCTCAAGCTGCTCCCACAAAACTTATGGAACGACACGAACAATCACTATACATCTACAAGAGAACCAACCGGCTTTTCTAATGGAAACTTCAACGACTACGAGTTCCCACAGTCTAATATCAATATCAATAATAATAATATATTCAGTTTGACTGAAGACGACTCCTCTAGCATTTCACCAACAACCCCTTTGGGTGGTCCAACCACTAGTCTATACACCCAACAAAACATCTATGATTTGTATCAACAAAAACAACAATTAGAACAATTGCAACAACAACTACAACTGCAATTACAAAATCAACAACCAATCACTTCATCAGCAGCTTCATTATTGAATATCCGTAATCAAGCTCAAATGGTGTCACAAGAGATTAAAAATATCCAACTACAATTCCAATTCCAACATCAGCTACAATTACACCAACTGGAATCATCAAATTCGAATACACAACAATTTTTCTTCACTGCCACCACACCTCTTACAACCATCAACAACAACAACAACAACAACAACAACACCCACACAAAATCATCATTACCACAATTAACAGAAGCAAACTTATACAAACTTTCAACCCAATCAAGAAAAAACTCCTCTTCATCAACTAATTCATCATCATCATTTGCAAAAGATTTAAAACCTCAAAATATTAATCAAGATCTTTATAAAACTGAACTATGTACAACTTTCGTGAACACTGGCGTGTGTCCATATGGTTCCAAATGTCAATTTGCTCATGGTTCTCATGAATTGAAAATCGTTAATAGAGGCTCCAAATGGAGATCAAAACCTTGTGTTAATTGGAGTAAAAATGGAAGTTGTAGATATGGTAATAGATGTTGTTTTAAACATGAATGATTATCCTAATTATAATTATAATCATAATTATTACACAGCTAGTGAATATCATTGCTGATTGTATGATCATGATTCACTTGGGGGGATTTCAGTTCAAGTTTTTTGTTTTTGCTGGTTTGTTGCTAATTTATATTATGTTTATAGGCTCTCATGTTTTGTTTTACGTTATACATTGTTCCAAAGAATATGGATTATTCTTGCTTTTTATCATCCATCTGTTTTATTTATTATTTATTACATTATGAATTTTTATGTTATTTTCTATAATACAATTTTTGTATAAGATCATCGAATTATCTCAACTATAACCTAAATATTCATAAGTCAACCCCATTAATTATTATAAGTCTATTCTATCCGCTTTTTAATCAAATCTCTATAATCACTAAACACTTCACGTGAACTTCCCAATTTTTGATAATAATCTGCATCATTATTATAACAAATCCATCGACCTTGATCAAAACAAATTGGATTATCAAAATTTATTAAATTGACTCTTGGTTTAAATTCATTCAATCTTTTTTGAACCAATTTATTGAATTTCTTATTAACTAAATTCAAGTTTTTCAAATCTGGTTTCTTACAATGTTGTAAAATTTCAAAAATTATTATTTCTTTGGGTAGACTATCCAACATTTGCGATTTCTTTTATGTATTATAAAAAAAATTACTTTAAGTGATTGATTCATAAAATTACAAAACAAATTGAAATCAAATCATAGGTTTTATTCTTATTAAACACACATGCTAAAAACACCCAACTCGTTTACACCTTAATTCCAAATTTCAAACACATTTATATTTTTGGGTGTTTTCTCTGAGAAAAAAAAAAATTTCAAACTCAGTACATATGTGTAAGTTGTAACTCTAATTTTCAAATTCAAGCTCTAAATTTCGATCTTTTCATCTGTCCAATAGGCTTATTCAACCTCCATTCATTCTGATTCCTAGCAAATTTATTAAACAACGGAACAATCTTATCATTAACAGTCCTACCTTTCCCATCTTTATTAATTTGGAAAAATTCAGGTGAAACTTCAACCAACCATTTTGGTTCAATGATTGTAACATGAACCAAGTATTCTTTTGTAGTGTTCAAAATAGAGTTATAAACAACATATTGTGGATTATTTCTAACACTACTTGATGGATGAATATAAACTTGAGTCTCCTCGGCTAAAGTTTTATAACCTTCTTGTGGATCTCTTTTAGCTATATTTTTGAAGAAACCTGAACAAAGTGCTTTTCTAATTGAATTTGTATCACTTCCACAACTCAGTATTGGATACTTAAATTTTTTGAAAATCTGTAATAATTGATTTCTTATATCTTGTGCTCTTCTAAGTGATCTTTCTTGAATATAATTTTGTTGACACCATGTTCTTGAGTATCCACTGTTAACCCATGCATTATAAACATTCAAATACGTTAAATGATCTCCATGTGGATGATTGAAACGAGCTTTTTTCTTATCAGCTTTTTCTTGTTCTTGTTTGGGTCTATGGAAAATATTTGGTGTTGATAACACTGCAAATATTGTTATCATTTCATCAGAACATTTATAATGAATTGATTCAATTAATGTCTTGGAAATTGTTGGTTCTGCTGGTATATTAACTAAATTTCTACCCAATGTGGTGATTCTTGATTCATCATCAATTGCTTTCAAATAATATAATTCATTTAATGATAATAAAATCGAGTCTCTTGTTGGTGGATCCATGAATTCAAAATTCAACAAATCGTTAATTCCAATTGCCTTCAACATTAAAATTGTATTACTTAAGTTTTGTCTTTGAATTTCTGGGATAGTGTTTGGTAACATTTCATTTTTAAATGCCAATTCTGTATATAATCTAAAACATTTCCCTGGTCCAGTTCTACCTGCTCTACCTGATCTTTGATTTGCCTGTGCTTGAGAAATTGGTCTAACAACTAATGAATCCATTCCTAATTTAGGGTCATAAGCATTAATTTTAGCAAATCCTGGATCAATAACATAGAAAATACCATCAATGGTTAATGAGGTTTCTGCAATATTAGTTGCTAATATAACTTTTCTTGAACCTTTTGGAGTTGGTTCAAAAATTCTTGATTGCATTTCACTTGGTAACGCGGAATAAACTGGTAATATAATTAATTCTGCCACTGAAGAACCTAAATTATTAATACGTTCACCTAAAACTTGAAACGAGGTTTCAATTTCATCTTGACCTGTTAAAAACACCAATATATCACCTTCTGGTTCTGAAACATGGATGTGAATAACTGAATCTAACGCAGCAGCTAAATAATCAGGTTCCGGTTCTTTTGTATATAAAATTTCCACGGGGAAAGTTCTACCAGGGATCTCGACAATTGGACAATTATTAAAATAACTTGAAAATTTACCAGCATCTAAAGTTGCAGAAGTTACTATAATTTTCAAATCTGATCTTGATTTTGTTGCATTTTTCAATAATGCAAATAACACATCTGTGGCAATTGTACGTTCATGAGCTTCATCTAACATAATAACAGAATATTTTGACATGGTTGGATCCATTAAAGCTTCTCTTTGTAACATACCATCAGTCATATATTTGATTCTTGTCATTGGACTTGATTTATCTTCAAATCTAATAGTATAACCAACTTCTTGACCTAAAATCACACCTTTCTCTTCAGCGACTCTTTTAGCCACTGACGTGGCAGCAACACGACGAGGTTGAGTACAACCAATGATCCCATTTCCAGCAAAACCTTCTTCATCTAAATATTGTGTTAATTGAGTTGTTTTACCTGAACCAGTTTCACCAACTATAACAACAAATTGATTATTTTTAATTGTTTCAATTAATTTTGATCTCATCTTATAAACAGGTAATGATTCTCTTTGTTCTTTAATTGACATTGAAGTTCTTTTACCAAATGATATATTTTTATTGTGATTGTTAGATTTTTGCCATTCAACACTACTAATTTCTTCATCAACTTGATCAAGTTGATTATCATCTTCTTTTGAAACAATAACGTCTTCTTTGTTAGTTAATAATTTTGCCTTTGCCTTTGCCTCATTTTCACGTTTTTCTTTCATTTCTTTGATTTTTTGTTCTCTTTTAGCTCTAGCTAAAGCTGATCCATTCATCGCGGCTCTATTTAATGAACCTTCTGGTAATTTAACAACTTTAGCAGGAGTTAATTTTTGAGGTTCAATATTCATACCTACTAAAAATGGAGGCACCGAATGTTTCAACTCAACGTTGATTTCTTGATCTGGTTCACCAGTGTCATCATCATCGTCATCATTTGTATCATTGTCATTTTTATCTTTATTACCATTCACCATGGATCTATTAAATTCATCAACATAATTATCATCTAATTCTGGATAATCTTTAGCAGATATTGCACCACTAGTAATCAATTGTCTTAATTCCCATTTTTCAGGTGATGTTAACCTTCTTTTGAAATTTTCTGTTGTTGCAACATGCAGAGTACGTCCTCTTTGAATGGTATTTGATTGATCATAATCATTTGATAATAATTCACCAGTAAATTGATCAACATTTTTCATTGATAATGAAATTTTATCATTGATTATACCAATTAGTCTAACATAAACTTCTTGATCTTTTTTCAAAACATCTGAAGGATGATTTACTCTTGAATTTGAAATGGCAGAAACATGAACTAAACCTGTTAATCTTCCCTTTATTCCATAAAGCAAGACAAAAGCACCAAACTGTTTTATATTGATAACTCTTCCTTTATAAATCTTGCCTATCACTGGTTGTTTATCTAATTCCTCCATTTCTCTATCTCTGTAATTTTTTTGGAATGATCTTTGAGGACTTCTAGATCTTGATCTTTTTTCAATTTTTACATCATCTTGTTTGAAATCTTTCCACTGATCTAGCAAACGCTGGCCGTCATACTGATCTTCTTGTTTGATGATATTACGATCATTAGGTAAAGATAGAATATCAAGTTTAGAAAAGTCTCTGGGTATTTCTGAATTTATTTCTTCGGATTTTATTTCATTTTTGAGCTCTTGCTTCACTTCAGGTTCTGGTTTTATATGTTCCAATACATATAAATCGTTGTATATCTTGTCTATGAATTTTGAATCAAACTCAGCGCCCATTTCTTCCAATGAGTTTTTAAATTTATCAATAGAGGACGATTCTTTGAACAAATTGATCACAAAATCTGAAACCTCTTCTTCATCTGTTCCTATCTGTTCAAATATCTGTTTCTTTATGTCGTCTAGGGACATCTTGTGCTCGATCTTCTGAGTAAACTTGACTGTGGTTTATTCTATCAATTCATGTTTATTTTGAATTTTAATATGCTAGAAAAAAAATTATTGTAAACAAATTGGTAGGGACACTACTCTAATATTTGTCAATAAACTACAGAAGAAACAAGTATCATTCAGTAAGTTAAGCATTCGATTCCATACACACAGCTATAGCTCAACGTCTCTCACACCTTTTTTATCCACAATTTTGACCTGGTTTTTGTTAGTTAGTGAAAAAAAAACCTTTTTTTTCTTCTGCTAGATTAAGTTAGATCAATACATACAAAGACACCTTTGAAATCAATTGGCATTCTTGTCTCTAGTTCCTTGATGCACAGTTTCAACAAGTTCAATCCTTCCTCAGCAGTGTAATCTGGTCTATAATGATGATCTAATAATGACATTGTGTAGAAAGCAGCGTATCCATGAGCAGCATAAGGCAATTCGACATTAGTTCCTAAATAATCTATCCAGTTGAGTGCTGGTTCTTCTTTTTTTGTGTCGTATCCTGCTAATAATAAATTGACTTGGTATGGTTTCTGTGATAAAAAAAAAAAGGTTAGTTATATCAACAAAAGACATCTAGTGGAAGATAAAATTTGTGATTCAAGCAAGTCAATTGACCAACAAAATCATCAACAAAATCAATACATACTCTAGATCTCAATGATTTGGCAAGTTCTGTTCTGGTGTAACTGGCAACACCTTTTGGACTCAATTCGTAATTCTCACGTATACCGTATAGTTGGATATTTGCCTGGATGTACTCTGCAAACTGGACTGTAGTTGAAAAAAAGGATGTTATTATCGTAATAAAAAACTAGTTGTGATCTGGTCACATCGACATACCTGTGTCTCCAGACTCTCCAGTGAACGCCATGAGGGAGTGCTCGCTCAACACTCTTGTTTTGTCATCGTCTTTCTTGAGCACTGAGATTCCTCGTGTGGCTGCCTTTGAGGTGGCAATAATCACCGAGTCCTTCACTTTGATTCCTAAGATGATGTCCATTCTTCTTCTTCTGCTTCTTCTTCTTTAATTGTTTATTTCGGTGGCAAATTTTGAGATTTTGGAGATTTTTTGAAATTTAAACAAAAAAACACAAAATAAGCGCTTAGTCAGTTTTAGACAGACACGAAAAATCACTAGCAGCCAGAATTTTATTTTATTTGAAATACCAGAAATTACGCGTTGTTGTTTGATGAATTAGTTTCATTGCAACCAAAAGACTGGGAAAGACAATGCCGTCGTTTGAAGAGAAGCTCGAGCCAGAGCACACAGAACCATCATCCACATCCTCGTCACCTATCAATCCAAACCAGACGTCAAGAAAAGATGCTTTGCAGTCATCTCCTACTCCCACTGAAACTCCTACAGAGATACCCAATCTTAAGATCGACACTCAGGAGGAATTGAATGCAACTAAAAAAGAATCACAAGACTCGCCATCAACAGTCAACCTTGCAAGTAAGACCCCGTCAACAGCTGATATGCTGTTTTATTATGAACGTATCTTACCATTCAGATATGTTTTCCTATGGTTGAATCATTCTCCTAAACCAACCACAGATTTCACAATGAGAGAATTTGCATACGAGTTCAGATCAGGTGCTTATCAGCGTTATAACTCATACAACTCTCTAGAAGAATTCAAAAATTCAGTGATCAAATCAAACCCAACTCGTTTTGAAATTGGTGCAGTTTATGCTGTTAACCCAAGAGACAGGAAAACAGTCTCTAAAGCGGCAATGAAACCATTACAAAAAGAATTGGTCTTTGATATAGATTTAACGGATTATGATGATATTAGAACTTGTTGTTCTAAGACTCAAATTTGTACAAAATGTTGGAAATTTATTACTGTGGCCTCTAAAATTATTGATGTTGCACTAAGAGAAGATTTTGGATTTGAACATTTGATTTGGGTTTTCTCTGGTAGACGTGGTGCTCATTGTTGGGTTAGTGATAAAAAGGCAAGAGTCTTAGATGAATCGAAAAGAAGAGCTATAGTGGAATACTTAGACGTGTTAAAGAAAAAAGGTAGTAAAAAATTGAATTTAAAACGTCCTTATCATCCTCATATTGAAAGATCTTTTGAAATTTTGAAAAATGAATTTGTTGATATTATTCTTCATGAACAAGATCCATGGGAAGATGATGAAAAAGCTGAAGACATTTTGAAATCTTTTTCTGAAAAACAATTAACTGATGCTTTACGTCAACATTGGAAATCACATCCAAATAGATCAAGTTTGAAAAAATGGAAAGATATAAATGATATTGCCACTAATTTAAAATTAAAACCAGTTGTCCTAAAGCAAATTTCCGAGGCAAAACAAGATTTAATAATAGAAACAATGTATCCAAGATTAGATGTTGAAGTTTCTCGTCAAATGATCCATTTATTGAAATCTCCATTCTGTATTCATCCAGGTACTGGTAATGTTTGTGTTCCATTTGATGCAACAAAAGATTTCGATCCAACAAATTCACCAAATTTACGTCAAATTCAACAAGAAATTGAAGAGTTTAATTCAAATACTTCAGCTAATAATAATAATAATAGTGATAAGAAAATTCAAGATTGGGAGAAAACTTCAATTAAACCTTATGTTGAATTATTTGCCAAATTCACTAATGATTTAATGAAATCTGAGATTAGTGCTAAACGTGAACGTGATGAAAATAATTCTTCTTATGAGTTTTAATCAAAATCTACGTCAACATATTTATTAATTCATCAACGATCATAAATAAAATTTCATAATATATTTCGTAGTCGAGTTTCAGAGTTTCAGTTAAACACCAAAAATCCAACCTAAACCTTTCAATAGTAAATTAATATAGTGAAAATAGCAATTAAGAACAACAGCTAAATAGAGAGCCACCAAATTGATATAAAGAATCCCAAACAGTATCTTTTTTAACAACAGCATTAATATTTTTAATAACAATTTTTTGAGAACCAGCTCCATGATTCCATTCTAAAATCTCACAATTATCTTCATTATAATGAAAACTCCCATTAGAAACTTCAATATCAACTTCATCCATTGGGAAATGCCATTGGGGTAAATAAATTTGTGTCGAGTCTGATGGATCTCCTTTGATATGTAATTCAAATTTCAAATTTTTCAAATCAAATTCACAATAAACAAATTTTCCACTGATTGCAATTGGGTATGGACGATTTAACGCATCAATGGCTCTAAAACCTTCATGACTTGGATATTGAACAACACCATTTGTATTATACAAAGGATGGTTTTTCCTTAATGATAATGAATTGGTGTCTGCTGTGGAACTTTCCATACTTGAATCAAAAATTGATGGTGCGTTTGAATTATTATTTGAATGTGATGATATTATTGAACTATCACCATATATACTATTAATCATAGTATCTGTATGATTTTTATTGAAATGTTGTTCATTTAATAAAACTTTTGGAGGTTTTGAAGTTTTGAAAAAAGGTGATTTATTACTATTATTAAATTCTAAACCATCAGAATTATCCTTGGACCATATCGAAAAATCTTCATTATTAAAACCATCCCCCCATTTATGAGAATTTTCAGCTGTATAACACCACCAAGTGAAGGATAAATTGTTTTGTTCCAATGCAAACCCTAATGCATCAATTGCATCGGTTTGTTGTTCAAAATTATCATCTTTATAAGCTTTTCTATTATCTAAACTATATGGCATACCAATTTCAGAAAATAAAATTGGAATCGATTGACCTAATGATTTTCTACCTTCTTCCTTCATTTCCTTTAATTGATTTTTGAAACTATGTCTAATTGCTCTTTCTCCAAATACTATCCCCAAGATTGGATTGAAATATCTGCCTCTAAGAACACCAATTGTATCAACGTTATAATATCTATTCCAATGTAAAAACATTAATGTCATACCATCATAATAATGAGGACAGAAAACAGTGTTCTTATCAATAATATTTGTATTTTTCAAATCTGGTGGAATTTGCATAGTTGGAGGTTGTAAAAACATTAAAGTATCAGGTAACACAGATCTAATTGAATTTTTAAAATTTTTATAAAAATCAACGAAAAATTCATTAATGAAAACTTTCTCTGTTATAGTTTCTCCAGTTTGAGGATTTTTATGGAAATAATCTGGTTTCAAAAGTTCATAAGATCTTGGATCCCAAACACCGTTTTGTGCCCAAATACATTCACCTAATTTCCAACCTGGATCTCTTTGGAACCCATATTTTTTATCATATTTATCTGTATCTAACCATGCTTTAACTCCTTTTGGATCAACCCATTTAGTTCCAATTTTTTTAACTCCAAATATATAAATTTTATATTCTTCAACTTCTGTTTTGATCCCCATTCCTAATTTAACAGCTTCAAAGACATTTGGACAAGTTCCTCTTCTCAAATGTTGTTCATCTGGGACTTTAGCTGCATTTGGGATTGTTAAAAACCCACCATTTGGTTCATTCATTGATTCGACACCAATGATCAATTCGTCAAATAGCGATGGCTCAAGTCTATAAATTTCCTTAACGAAAAATTGGATTGCATTAATGAAATGTGATTGTAAAAAATCTTGGATGTTGACACCATTAATGATGGCATTTGGTGTGAAGATTTTACCTGCGAAAAACATTGTGAATAAAGTACCAGCAGCAAGTCTTCTATAATTAGTTGGCCATAACATATCTGGATAAGTATCAGGTTGATCTTTTGGAAAATAGTTTTGTAAGATACTAGCTTCAGTGGCATCAAAATTTTTAGGATTCAAACCTGCGGCGTATAAAGTCCACATAGGTGCACCATCACCACCACAATGTCTTGCCCAAACGTCTTGATGTGGATCAATATAAACATAAACACCTCCAACTTCACGAATGATTTTCAAGACTTCAGTGGAGTAATTGATGTAGTCCAAATCATAGATATCTGGGCCCTCGTGCTCTATAGCTTCCCAAGTGATGATGTATCTTATCACATTGAAACCCAAACTTTTGATTCTTCTAATATGAGTCTCGACCTCGTTTAAAGGGAAAGGTCTACCGACAAACGAGACATGATCCCCATCAAAAAACAATCCATTATCATCATCGTATGGTCTGTATGTAGGCAGCTTGGGTTTGGAAGGGAACTTGGAACCACCGTCCAAATTGATTCCTCGTAAATTCACTATTCTTCCTTGCTTATCAACAAAGTTTCCCTTGCCATCTGTGGAAATCTTGCCAGAAATCAGCGTCATTTCGGGCTTTTCCTGTTTCTGTACTTTACTATCTTGCTTCAGTTGTGTCTCGCACAGAACCAGCTGTCCTTATAGCACTTCTAATAAGCAGTAAATCAGTAAACAAAATGAGATGGAGAGAAAGAGAAAGTGGCAATCTTTAATTCTTTTCATCTCGTTTGGTTTTCAGATGATTTTCTGATTTTAGCGAATTCCGGGTTTCCGAGGGCTCATCGTCAAATTTTTTTTTTTCTTTCTTACAAGTTAAAATCAATTTTTTTTTTTTTTAGTTTGTAATTCAACTGTAGAAGCCGATTCAGAAGAGAGGAAATAGACGATGAGTGCAGAACAGCAAGAAGAAGAGTTCATTGACGTGAACGAGGCTGTCGAAGTTGTGGACAACGAAAACGAGCCAGAACCAATCAGTGACGACGACGATGAAGAATTGCACGATGCTGACCAAATGGACCAAGATCAAGAGGAAGCTGAAGGTGAAGTCGAAGGGGAAGGCGATGGTGGTGAATACGAAGAAAAAATTGAGATTGATATGTCCAATAATTCAACTACTTATTTTGACAAACATGAAGATTCAGTTTTCACCATTTTTTCACATCCAACTCTACCATTAGTTGCTTCAGGTGGTGGTGATAACACTGTTTATCTATGGACAAGCCATTCAGTGCCACCAAAGTTTGTTCAACAGATTAAAGGTCATAAAGAATCTGTCATTGCTGGTGGATTCACTGCAGATGGTGAATATTTAATTACTGGTGATATGGCTGGTAAAATCATGATACATAAAGCTATTAAAAAAGGTCAAGCTTGGAAACTAGTTGGTGAATTGGAAGAAGTTGAAGAAGTCACTTGGATTACCATCCATCCTACTCAATCTGTCTTTGCATTTGGTGCGGCTGATGGATCAGTTTGGGTTTATCAAATCACACCAACTTTAGAACAAATCATGAGTGGATTTTCTCATCAACAGGAAACTACCTCAGGACGTTTCGTTAACACACAAGATTTAGACTCTTTGTATCTAGTCACAGGATCCACTGATGGCTCAATTGTTAGATGGAACGCATACACAGCTCAAGCAGATTTCAAATTATCAGAAACAGAATTCAAAGGTCAACAAATACCGTGGATTTCTTCATGTTTACAAGCTGAAGATTCTAATGTTATGGCATTTGGTTCTAATGAAGGTACCATTGCCATCATCAATGTCAATAACGGTACTGTTCTAACCACATTTAGAGTTATTGATTTGAAAGAAGATCAAGAGCCTTTAGATGGTAGTATTGAATCAATTACGTTCAGTGACACACTACCATTAATGGCCATTGGGATAGTTTCTGGGTCAGTGATATTGTTTGACACCAAGACTTGGAGAGAAAGACATTCCTTAACTTTAGACGATGCCGTGACTAAATTAAAATTGGTGTCACAAACTCCATACTTGATTGGGTCTAGTATGAACGGTAAGATCTATAAATGGGATGCTAGAACCGGACAAGAGTTGTTTGTTGGTGTTGGTCACAACATGGGTGTGATGGATTTCAGTGTTGTTGCTAAAGGTGATAGACTGATTACTGCTGGTGATGAAGGTGTTTCTTTGATTTTCTCAGCTGTTGCTCCATAATAGATATTATTTTCTTTATATATTAATGTTATCACTATTCAACTGTCACGATCTGTATGTATTATGAAACTATTCAGCTGCTGAACTGCAGCATCAGACAAATCTACTAAAAGAATCAAATTTTTTTCTTATCGTTATCAATCTGATCAGTTTCTGATTAAATTCTCGAAAATTCTTCAACATGACAAAAATTTCTGAAAATTTCTTAGAATTTCTACAAATTCCCAAAATTTATCTAAAATTGACACATTTCTAGCAAATTCCACGATGGAGAACTCGATGACAAATTGGGAAACACAACTATAAAAGAGCAAGATGATCTGAATATTTTACTCTTCTTTTCTTACTTTCCTTCATCATCATCAGTTTTATTTCAAAACAGATTTTAGTTTACAACTTATAATTATTCAATCAACAATGCTTTCATTTGACTACTCTCCATTAATGTTCAGAGACTCTTTGGTTAGTGATTTCTCTCCATTTGAGGAATTGTTATACCACCAGCCAGTCAGACATGTTAGACATGTTAGACCAGTCAACAGAAGAGTTGTTAGACCTGCTCAAAACACTTACTACATTCAAAGACCTGTTATCCCACAAGTTTACTCCAGAGTTGTTGAGAATGATGATACTTATCAAATCCAAATTAAGAATTCAAACAACTCAGGTGATTTTACAAACTATTCTATTGATTATAATTTGATCAACAATGGTGCTCAAGTCTTGATTAAAATCAACAACGATTTAGAAAACTTCAATAAAGTTTTCAAATTCAATAGTCATGAGATTGATTTGGATAATGTTGAATGGAGAATTATCTCTAACATGTTGATTATTAATGTTCCAAAAGTTAAAGAAGAAGAAGAAGAAGAAGAAGCTCCACAATTTTTCTTGACTCCTGCTGGTTTTTTCTTTAGTACTCCACAACAAGTTCAAAGACCTGTTCAAAAAGCTGTTGAGAAACCTGTTCAATTCTTTATTCAAAGACGAGCTCCATCTGAACCTGTTGCGCAATTACAACAACAACAACAACAACAAAATCAACAACAATTGGAACAAGAAAAACAACAACTAGAACAAGAAGAAAAACAACAAGAATTAGAACAAGAAGTTAACGATATTCAAGAATTAGAACAAAAGGAATTTGAACAAGAACAACAACAACAAGACTGCTCAAATTGTGATAATTCATGTTCAAACTGTTCTGATTGTCAATGTGATTCTAAAAATTCTAATGAAACTGGACAGCCACAACAACCACAACAACAACCACAACAACAACAACAAGAAATTCAAGAACCAAAAAAATCAAACTTAGTTTCAATTCCAATCAATTTCACGTCAAACAATCAAGAAAATAATTTACCTTCAAGACGTTCATCATTTGATTCAACAAGTGTTTCTAAATCACCAAAATTAAGAAGAAGTGTTTCAATTGAAGAAGTTCCTGATGAAGCTTTGATATAAATGATTATATATTTGATGTTATGGTTTGCTATATGATGATATGTATATTAGATTATGAAAAAGATTAATGATATGATATTTTTCTTCTTTTTTAGTTAATTTGTAGATCACTTTTAACTTAACAATATTGAATTGTTAATGTGAAAAAAGGCTTTCAATTTTATTTAATTGAAGACTAGAAGATTAGAAGAAGATGATAAGACTAGAAACTACATTAATGACTCAAGACATCAAAATAAATAATGATT
Organism: Starmera caribaea; assembly: GCA_030565045.1. Lineage (NCBI taxonomy): Eukaryota > Fungi > Ascomycota > Saccharomycetes > Phaffomycetales > Phaffomycetaceae > Starmera > Starmera caribaea. The sequence continues at coordinate 19,802 of JAJMAV010000001.1, forward strand.
ATTATATATGTATAAATGTAATCCAAACAATAAATAAATAAGAAAGTATGAATATTTTTTTTCCCTTTTTTTTTAGTTAAATCAGGTTCCCCAATGAGATTATTATAAATAAGTTCAAAATAAGTCTAAACTTATTTTTTAGCAGCAGCTTTAGCAGCAGCCATTTTGTTCAAAGCGGAACCATATTTAAACCATTCAATTTGTTCAGCATTGTAAGTGTGTGATAATGGAGTTTCCCAAGCTTCACCATTCTTTGGATGGACTCTTAAAGTAAGGTTTTTACCTGGAGCTAATTCAGTTAATCCTAAGATATCAACAGTGTCATCTGGGTTGATTCTGTCATAAGCTTCTGGTTCAACAAAGTTCAATGGTAATAAACCTTGTTTCTTTAAGTTAGTTTCATGGATACGAGCAAATGATTTAGTGATGATAGCAAAACCTCCCAAGTATCTTGGTTCTAAAGCAGCATGTTCTCTTGAAGAACCTTCACCGAAGTTTTCACCACCAATAACAACCCATTTGATACCATTGTTTCTGTAATCTAAAGCAGTGTCTGGAACACCTTTGTATTCACCAGTGTATATGTTTTTAACACAGTTAGCTTTACCATTTTCAGCATTAATAGCACCAATCATATAGTTGTTGGAAATGTTTTGTAAATGACCACGATATTTTAACCATGGACCAGCCATTGAAATATGATCAGTTGTAGTTTTACCTAAAGATTTAATCAAAATTGGCATGTTTTTAGCATCTTTACCATCCCAAGCTTCAAATGGAGTTAAACGTTGTAAACGTTCGGATTCTGGGGAAATGATAACTTCAACTGAAGCACGGTCAGCTGGTGGAGCTTGATAAGTGTTTTCACCAGCATCGTAACCTTTAACTGGTAAACCATCTCCTGAAGGTGGTTTTAATAAGAATTCTTTACCATCAGCACCAGTTAATTTATCGGTCAATGGGTTGAATCTTAAATCACCAGCAATGGCAAAAGCAGTAACTAATTCTGGAGAAGCAACGAAAGCATGGGTTTGTGGGTTACCATCATTTCTTGAAGTGAAGTTTCTGTTGTAAGAAGAGACAATGGTGTTTTTGTCACCTTTTTTGATATCTTTTCTGTCCCATTGACCAATACATGGACCACAAGCATTAGCTAAGACAATACCACCAAAATCTTGGAAAGTTTTCAATTGACCATCTCTTTCAATAGTAGCTCTAATTTGTTCGGAACCTGGAGTAACGGTGAAAATAGTTTTAGCTTTCAAACCGTGTTCAGCAGCATCTTTGATGATAGAAGCAGATCTTGACATATCTTCATAAGAGGAGTTGGTACAAGAACCAATCAAACCAACTTTAACTTCTAATGGCCAGTCTTTTTCAACAGCAACTTTTTTCATTTCAGAAATTGGGGTAGCTAAATCTGGGGTGAATGGACCATTAACATATGGTTCTAAAGTGTTTAAATCGATTTCAATAACTTCATCATATTCAGCACCTTCATCAGCTTTTAAGAAATCATTTTTGTATAATGAGGCAAATTCAGCAATCTTGGATCTTCCAGTAGCATTCAAGTAATCAACCATAGATTTGTTGAATGGGAAAACAGAAGTAGTAGCACCAATTTCAGCACCCATATTACAGATGGTAGCCATACCGGTACAAGAGAAAGTATCAACACCGTCACCGAAATATTCAACAATTTTACCGGTACCACCTTTAACAGTAGTAATACCAGCCAATTTCAAAATGATATCTTTTGGAGAAGTCCAACCGTTCATTTTACCGGTTAATTTAACACCCATAATTTTTGGAGCTTTTAATTCCCATGGTAAGTCAGCAATAACATCAACGGCATCAGCACCACCAACACCAATAGCTAATTGACCTAAACCACCAGCGTTTGGAGTATGAGAATCAGTACCAATGATCAAAGCACCTGGGAAAGCGTAGTTTTCTAAAACAATTTGATGGATAATACCTGAACCTGGTTTCCAGAAACCAATGTTATATTTAGCAGTAGCAGTGGCTAAGAAATCATAGACTTCTTTGTTTAAATCAATAGCTCTTTTCAAATCTTTAGCACCACCAACTTGGGCTTGGATTAAATGGTCACAGTGGACAGTGGCTGGAGTAGCAACAGATGGCATACCAGCAGACATAAATTGTAAAATAGCCATTTGAGCAGTAGCATCTTGACAAGCAACACGATCTGGTCTTAATTTCAAGTAAGAGACACCTCTTTGAATATCTTGTCCATGAGGATCATCTAAATGGCCGTATAAGATTTTTTCAGCGTAAGTTAAAGGTCTGTTTAATCTTGATTTAACAATTTCAACATTTTCTAAGTGTTTTTTGTATTGAATGAAAGAGTGATCTTCCAACAAGTTTTGGTGAACTTTAGAGTCTCTAGTGATTTCACCAGAGACAGTAGCTAAATTTCTAATGAATTTAGAATTCTGTAGATAGATGTTAGTGAATCAATTGAGAGTACACGTTGTTGGTTGGTTGGTTGTTTATAGTTGGTAGATAACTTTGCTATAACCAAATTCTTGATGAATTGAGCAGCTATAAAAAACACAACGCTTAAACCCAGCATGCGACATACCTTTAATGAAGTACGAGCAGAAAGCATTGTGATCGATGTATCTGTTCTTAACGTTGAACCTAGGAGGGAAGTTCAAACAATTTTTTTGGAATTCAAACTCTTTTAAATGTCAGGCTCCCAAAGTATGCTGATGAAACCATCGAGTTGGTCTGGGCAGCAGAAAGGTCATGCAAAGCGCGGATTCGTCTCCGTTCTGGAGGGATTGTGTTTAGTATGGGAGTCGCTGGCTGTAGGTATGGTGGTTCAGTATGAGCTGGACCATTGTGTAGCTACTACCTCTAGCAGTATATCTATGTTATTTGTAAGTCAAGCGCACGCATATAGAGCAGTATAACAGTCAATAAACCACTGACTGCATTACATTAACACTCCCAATCATTGGCTGCTCTCCACGCAGTGTCCCAGTACTGCAGGGATGTCTTGAGGATCCGACTTGACTGGCAGCACCGTTGGCTCACAGTTGTGCGATCTCGGAGCAGCGCTGCTGGCCAATGGAACTTCCGCCTACAAACCGGTCGTACACCGTCATCTCTTTAATTCCTGAATCTTGACTGTAATAAGCTGTAGCTGTTTTGTTTAATGAAGAGTCTGTTGTTGCGAGTTATGATTAAGTACTTAAAGGTTAGTGGACATTGTTACACTAGTACTGCTGTCATTAAACCTCAATAGAATCAACGCTCAAGTGGCAACTTAGATAATGGATTACAGACTCCTGTACTAGGAAATAACACGCCTGGATAACATAATGGATTACACCGATATGTATAGCCTTTTGCTGCTTGTATATTGACTTATCCGGTATCTACGTCAAACAGCTACTAGTGAATTTATCAAGCTCTATGATCTTTATTAATTATTAACTATTACTTAAGTCTCTAATACTTCTAGTATGGAATACCATTGGTCATCTTCTGGAACTTATCGTATCCCATGGTGAATATACTTTCATACGAACTTCTAACCAACCCTTTCAAATGACCAATACAATCTTTATCATCTTTATTCAAAAAAAATCTATTTCTCAGATTCTTGATAGTCTTCTCTCCTTTGAAACATGGCAATCCACTTTGTAACATTGGCCTAACGTTCCCAATAATCAATTCAGCAAATGGTCTAACTGCTAAAAACCCTTCAATAAATAATTCTTCAAACATCTTGAAAGCTTCTGTATCATTGGAACCTCCCATAACTTTAACCATCTCTTTGGTTAATTTGAATGGAACAGCTTCAAATTTAACTCCTCCTGGAACTATATCGAAACAAAATCCAAAATCAATATGTAAAACATGTCCTTGATCATCATACATAATATTACCATTATGTCTATCTTTAAATTGTAATAGATATGAAATAATACTATAACCAGCTAATGATTTAACAAAATTATTTCTTGCATTCTCATATTCAATTGAATTTTCATTACCAAATTTACTAATAAAATATTCATATAATCCATTAACTGCTTCTCTTCCTAACATATCCCTTGAAATTGAATTTGGTAAAACATCAATAACACCACACCCTGGTGCTGTCGCAGTGACTCTATATGGGAAACAATATAAATCTAACCCACTATTCTCCCAAATACTCTTGAAAATTGAAATCAATTGTAATGCTAAAACATCTTGTCTACAATCATCTCCAACTTTAAAAATTGCACTTTGCCATTTCTCAATTTCAATTTCTTTATCCTTTTCCATAACTTTTTTATTAATTTTGAAAGTTGCCATAAATGGTGCCTTTGCATGACTTTGTAAAGGTTTACCTGAACTTCTATTGATATCAGTAATGATTCCATCTGGATTTGAAGGTAAATAAACATTCTGGGCAACAATAATTTTATTCATTTCTTCATCAATCTTCATTTTCTTTTCTGCTTTAGTTTTCTTAATATATGGTTTTAATTTACCTGAAATTGATGTAACTTCATTAAAAAATTTGAATTCAGTTTCATAAAACAAGTTATCTTGTTTACTAAAAGATTTAATCATTGAATTTTTAACTTTATCAACAATTGGTTTAATATCATCTTCAATTGTAGAATCTTCATCTTTATAACTATTTGCTAACATGTTCCAAATAATTTGATGTGCAAATAATTGATCAACTTTACCAGTCTCAACGATAAATCTACCAACATATCCATCTTTATCACTTCTTAAACATTGAACAATTTGTGGAACATAGAAAAATGTTAAATTAACATCATGTGATTCCAAAGATCTCATATTGTATTGAATAACATAAGGATTTTGAAATAATTGTGATTGAAATAAATTAATTGAATCTGTTGGTGAAACGGGTTTAGCAAAAATTAAATAATGTAACAGTTTTGGAAAATTTAAAATATATTTAACTGATTCTTGATATTTCAAAGCTTGAATTGGGTTTTTACCAATCAATTCAATCAATTGTTTTTCAAAACTTGGGAATCTATCAACTAAATTAATTGCCAAGATTGGATCTAACCCAAATGCAAATTTAACTAATTTGGAATCTAATTTAACAACATCATTTTGAAATTCATTTGGATTTAAAACTGATAACCAAATAGTAATTTTAGAAATTTCATCTTTTAAGAAAATTAAACTTAAATTTTGTTTCATTGTAATTTTTCCATATTTTTTGAAAATTGGTAGCAATTTAACTCTATTGAAAACATCAATCAATAATTTCAAATCACTTTTAATATTTAATTCATTACCACCAAATGGATAATGAGAACGTCTTCTAAACCAAGTTAAAATTGCATCATAAATTGAATTGGTTAAAGTAATTGAAATTGAACTATTATTTTTCAAATATATGTTCAAAACGTCTAAACTTAATTTAATCAGTTCATTTCTAATCAATCTTGCAAAAGGGTGTAGACTTGCATTTTTCAAATTGTTTAAACCAACTTCAACTATATTGGTGAAAATCTTCAAATAATAATCACTTTGATATAAAGTACCTTGGAAAGTTGAAGAAAATAATCTTATTAAATAAGAATGTGCTTGTAAATTTTCCAACACTCTGGTAGCATGATAATTAATATTTTCCTTATCAGTTGGTGCATAAGTCATCTTCATAAAACTTTCATCAATTAAATCAAATTTTTTAGAAAATAGTCCTTGATTCTTAATTATAGATAATTCCCAATTGATTGCTAATTCCGATAAAAATAATGGTGATAAATCGGCTCTTTCTTTGATGATACTGAGCCAGATAGTTGTGGCAACTTTCATGATATGACCATTGAAAACTTCAAATGGTAAAGAAACAATTTCTTCAACCAATCCACCACTATTTTCATTTTGATTTAGAACTAATAAACTTGCAATTGAATCCAAGATATCTAAAACTTCATCATTTGAAATTTCTTCGGCGTTTTTAATTTTATTTCTTAGTTTTAAAACATGTTCATCTTTCTCTTTACGTAAAACTTTAATTGGAATAAAACTTGCCTTTTCAGTAACAACTCTTGATCTCCAACTATATTGTGATAAAAATTCTGAAATTGTATCAGGTTTTTCATTAACTCCAACGATCAAATTACTTAATTCTAAATCACTTGGTAAAATGGTACCAGCCAATTCAACTGCAAATGAAACACCATATTCAATGTTATTTTGAGATCTACCTCCATAAACACCTAATTCTGAAATATAACCTTGAAGTGAACTTTTCATGTCTTGATTACATTTATTCAAAGCAATGAAGCACCATTCTTTTGCCTTTCTATGTAATTGTTCCAGTGTGCTTCTTCTCCATTTCAAAGAATCTGATAAAGTTAATTTGATCTTGGAATGTTTTAAATAAAATTCATGTTTTGCATCATATTTATTTGTACTTAAATCAACCACACCATCAAACAACAAAGTTAAAATATCTAATAATGTAAATAAACTTTGAGAATGACATAAACTTGAAGGCAATTTTGATAAAAATAAATTTGCACATTGGAAAGCAGCATCTTGAAGATCATAATTTCTATGACAACATAAGATTAAAATTTTGGTTAATTCATTGGCGATATTATCAGCATTGAAATGGTCAAGTTGCGGAGACAGATTAGTTAATTTAACATATTTTTGAATAGAAGAAATTGCAATTGATCCAATAAATTTTTCAATATTAGTCTTAACAATAGATTGATCTGAAAAATATGATAAAATTGAAGAACAATTACCAGTTTTAACTCTTAAATCTTCTAATAATGAAGTTGCAGATAAAAACATTAATTTTGGGTATGATAAAGTACGAATTTCCAAGCTATTTGAATTTGAAATACCACTAATTATATGTTTTTGATCTTTAACGTTATGATTTGATGAACCTCTTCTTAACACAGTGTTCAATTCAAATGATGTTTCAGTGTGTTGTCTTGGGAACTCAGAAGCTAATGGAGGTGAATTAAATGCAATAATTTTCAATTCTTTTTGAAATTTTTCAGTTAATTCTGAAGTTTCGTTATAACCATGAACAACTAAATTGAACCAAAAATTTCTGAAAAATTGAATAGTCTCGATTGATTCATCTAAATTTAAAGGTTGTTCCTTTGGTAATAAAATTGATAAAGGTTTGAAAAAATATGAAACTTGTTTGGCAACTTCTGAAATTTCACCATGAGATCTATGATGTTCAATAACTTGAACGTCACCTTTACTAACCGTGTTATTCAATAGTTCATTTAAATAGATGTAATATAATGGATGAGATGGACCTTCTTTGTTCAAATTTTGAGCAATATTACCTCTTGCACTAATGACTGCGTTCAGTAATTTTTTATCACCGTTATAAACAGCGGAATTTAAACCAGTATCAAATAATTTAGTTAAGATTAAAAATTCCTTTTCTGATAAAGTTGACGCTATTTCTGATAATCCATTTAATAAAACTAAATCTAACTCTGTGGAAATTTTTCTAAATTTTTGAGATAAAATTGACACAGTGAAATCCGTGATAGTTTTATCATTATAAATTTTAGTAATTTCAATAATTGAATCAATTGAATTTTTGAAAATTTTGGCATCAATTTCATTTTGAGTATTTGATTTTTCATCAGTGGCACTTGTTGAGCCGGTATTTAACCCAACAGCACCATTAATTGAATTGGCTAAAGACGTGGTTGAAGAGTTTAAATTCAAAGAATTTATAGTGTTTGCTCTTGAAGGTCTTGCAAATAAATTTGAAGTTGGTAAATCAAAATTGAAAGTTGTTCTTGCACTTTTCAATTTCAAGTCTCTAAAAGCAGTGTTTGGAGTACCATTTGAGTCCACAGTGATTAAATTAATCAATGAATAAATCGAAGTAATGATTGAATCTTGATCTAAAGGTTTTAAACCAAGTGCAAAATTTCTTGAAATTTTCTTAATCAATTGATTTGAACTAGTAGCAAACAATGGATTTGAGAAAACTTCTGGTAACGACGAGTAGCTTGATATGATCAAAGGTAATGAATGAACCAATTGACCACTAATTTTTTTACCTTCTTTAAAACATAGTAAAGAACACATTGCAATGATAGTTGGAGATAACTCATTATCCACAATCTCTTGAGAATGAGATAGTGAGTTATTAACCAGTTCTAGTACCGAGTTTGAATCAACAACGTTAATGATTAAACCTGCACTTAAGATGTTATAACATAAACTTTTAGTATGGAATGCTAATTGGATACGTTCATTTGAGGACAGGTTGATATAAGTTGCACCATTATCCAATTGATCAATTTGCTGTAAAGAGTGTTTAACAAATAGTTCAATTAAATTTTTATTCGATTCAAGTTTTGATTTCAAATTTGATAAAAGATTATTGTTGCCATCTTCATCATCGTAATCATTTGATACTGTTGATAATACTTCTTCGATCAAATTTGAGTTTTGCGGAGATTCAATTATTGACAACATAATTTTATTAGACCAAGATAATAATAGTGAGGTGAATAATAATGAGTTGAATTCTGATCCTGTTGATTTATAAGATAATAAATAAGTGTAGTCAAATTCATTATCTAAAGCTAAAGAAATTAAATCCTCGATATGGTCTAAGAAGTCAACATCAATCAGTTGTAATGATTTTCCAACTAATGAAGAATCCAATTTAGAGTTGTTTTTAATCAATGATTTGAGTAACCCAATCAAACTGAAATATGAATTAATTTTCAAATCTTGATTTGAATTGAAAACTTCAATAAACTTGTTAAATAAATCTTCGACATCATGAAACAACATTGGAAATCTATTAATCAATATGATCAACGCAGTAGATAAATTTTCAGTTAAATGATCCCATGGAGATGGACTTAATTGTAAACTCAGATTTGATTTGAATTTTTGAAAAGGAGATTCCATAAAATAAGGAGTCAAGATTTTCAATAACGCGAACGCTTGGTCATTTGATTGAATAAATTGAGCACTGTTTGCTAGTGCTAAAATGATTTCCAATTCTTTATGATTCTAAACATTAAAAAAAAAAAGGTGTTATTTCAAAACAAAGTAATTGTTTTATGAAATTTACTTACTATTGGGATATTTGAAACATCAGAAGAGGTGTTAATTGCATTTATTAGTTTCAAAATATCACCTTTAAAGGGGGACGCGTGAGCCGCTGAGCCGTGCAAGTAAGGAAGCGTGGAATCCACCTGTTGTTCATTTGAAAGAGAAAATGAAGCTAGTTTCTTCAATGCTTGAGCACGAATTGAGCCTGACTGGGCGCTATAAAGAAAAAAAAAATCTTTGTTAATTCTTAAAAATTGAAGAATTTCTGGTGGATGAAACTTACCCAAACGTTTCCATTTTTTTTTTGGTGGCGTTGAAGAAGAATTAATTTGAATATCTAAAGAAAGTTGTTGTTTATTTTTTTTTAATTTTCAAGTTTTTTTAGTGAAGGAAGAAAATTGAATTTTGAAGATCATGTGAAAAAAAAAAAGGTCAGCGATTTGTCATAAAATTGGTGTAGCAGCTAGCTGATTATTATTCAGTTACAACTTATGTAGCAGTTAAGTGATGGATGAACAAACATACGACTAAATCAAAGAAAGTACAAATTCATCAAGTGACTGTAAACCCAAAAATTAATTAAAAAATATTTAAACAAAACCAAATTTAATAACCCTATAAAACATACATGAAGTTTCAATCTTTATTGAAGAGGTGACCTTGAAAACAAAACAAAAAAAAAGCTGATTGAAAAAAACAATGCCAAAATGATATAAAAATCTATAAGTTTTATTACTATTAATTTTCTTATTCTTTTTATTATTATAATTTATAATGTTCATTTTTTTTTTCTGTTTCAAATTCTCTAAGAGTAAGTTTCAATAAGAGTGTCACGTAAGTTACCAGAGATGGATTCTGGTTGAGCATCTTGTAATCTGAAAATACTTTCAATAACACTTAATTCTGGGGCAGTGGTGTCCAAACCGGCAACAGCTAACCAATCATTAACAACCATACCGGCACCAACAACAGAGGAACCACGGTTCACGGTACCAGCGACCAATGGGACTTGTAGTAAAGAGGATAATTCTTCTTGGTCTGCGATAGAAGTGGTTGGGTGGACAATACCACCTTGGTTGGATAAAGAACAGTATGAACCAACAAGAACGTTACCTGCAATGGTTTGTCTGAAAACTTCCACTCCCAGGACATCGGCAATCAATTCTTCAGTTTCACGTTCAATATCTGGATGAACAAGGGCAACGTAATCGTTACAACAGATGACGTTACCTAAAGCAGACAATCTTTCTTCCACTCTTTGGATTCTAACAGAGTCAGGTAAACTGTTTCTCAAATGCATTAATTCTTGGTCTGTGGTTTGTGTTGGCACTAGCAAACCTCTTCTGTTACCAGCAGTCATTCTACCGACGATACGGGTACCAGCAATGGTTGTGTGGACAATAGGTATGACATCTCCCAGCTCAGCTTCGAATGCAGAGTAGAAGTTTTCTGAGCCTCCGACTGCGACAAGACAGTACGAGTTTGTTAGTTTGGCAAAAACACCAACGTCGTTTGAGTTCTCGAACTGGGTTCTGGACGCCATTTTCCTGTTTTCTTTCTGCTTAGCTTCAACTCTTCTCTTGTAGTGAAATAAAATAAAAATTTCAGCTGAAGAAAAAAAAAAATTTTTAATGGTCGGAAATGGACTTTTTTGGTTCTTACATATGTGACACTGACCGGAATTGAATTTTAAATAGCGTTAATTAGTACCGTAGAGCAATAGAAGAATATGTAGATGAATTACAAGAGCAATAGAGCAACAGATCAATAATGCAGTAGATAATAGAAGTAGTAGTACATCAGCCAGCTATCTAAGTCAACACCCACAATCATAGTGATAATAATACAGTAATAGTAACAATACACAGGTTTCTACTATCTAGCAGTTTCTAGCAAGTTCTACACTTCTCCAGAAACTCACAGAATTTCTTTATCGTTCCACATCGATTGCACATCAGCATTTCCTCTCTAACCGTCTAGTATAACCACTGCAAGACTATAAATACTCTTCAATTCCTCACCTACCAACAATCAATCAATACACATTACAATTAAAGGAAAAGACACACAATTAATATGGACGAAACTCAATTCACAGACAGAGCTTTAGCTATCATAACTAACGCTCAAAAACTAGCTGAAGAACATGCACATCCTCAAATCTTACCTATCCACATCTTAGCTGCCTTCACTGCAAAACCAGAAGACGGTTCAACTTCTTATCTACAAACATTGATTGAAAAAGGCCGTTTTGACTACCAAGCTTTTGAAAGATTGGTCAATAAGCAACTAGTCAGAACCCCTTCTCAAAACCCTGCTCCTTCTCAAATCACTCCAAGTTACGCAGTGGGTCAAATCCTAACAAATGCAACCAAGATTAAAACTCAACAGAAAGATTCATTTGTTGGTCAAGATCATATTTTATTAGCATTGATTGAAGATTCATCAATCCAAACCATCTTAAAAGAAGCCGGTATTCAAACTGAAGGTTTGAAACAGCAAGCTCTACAATTAAGAGGCAACCAAAGAATCGACTCAAGATCCGCTGATACAAACCAAGAATTGGAATATTTAACCAAATACGCTATTGATATGACCGAACAGGCAAGACAAGGTAAATTGGACCCTGTTATTGGAAGAGAAGAAGAAATTAGATCAACCATTAGAGTCCTTGCAAGAAGAATCAAATCTAACCCTTGTTTAATCGGTGAACCTGGTATCGGTAAAACTGCAATCATTGAAGGTGTTGCTCAAAGAATCTTGGAAAATGATGTTCCAACTATTTTACAAGGTTGTCGTTTATTCTCCCTAGATTTAGCAGCATTAACCGCTGGTGCCAAATATAAAGGTGATTTTGAAGAAAGATTGAAAGGTGTCCTAAAGGAAATTGAACAATCTAAAGTCTTGATCATTTTATTCATTGATGAAATTCATATGTTAATGGGTAATGGTAAAGATGATGCTGCTAATATCTTGAAACCTGCTTTATCAAGAGGTAACTTAAAAGTCATTGGTGCTACCACCAACAATGAATATAGAGCCATTGTTGAGAAAGATGGTGCTTTTGAAAGAAGATTCCAAAAAATTGATGTTAGAGAACCAACTGTTAGAGAAACAGTGGCCATCTTAAGAGGTATTCAATCAAAATATGAAATCCATCATGGTGTTAGAATCTTGGATTCCGCTTTAGTCAGTGCTGCTCAATTGGCTAAACGTTATTTACCTTATAGAAGATTACCTGATTCTGCTATTGATTTAGTTGATATTTCATGTGCTGGTGTTGCTGTTGCAAGAGATTCAAAACCTGAAGAATTGGATTCAAAAGAACGTCAATTGCATTTGATTCAAGTTGAAATTAAAGCTTTGGAAAGAGATCAAGAAGCTGATCCAACTACTAAAGAAAGATTGAATCAAGCAAGACAAAAAGAAGCCTCATTGGAAGAAGAATTAAGACCTTTAAGAGAGAAATATGATGAAGAACGTAAAGGTCATCAAGAATTAACTGCTGCTAAGAGAAAATTAGATGAATTGGAAACTAAGGCCCAAGACGCTGAACGTCGTTATGATACCGCTACAGTTGCTGATATTAGATATTATGCAATCCCAGAATTAAAGGAGAAAATCGCTGAATTAGAGAAACAAGTTGCTGAAGAAGAAAGTAGATCTGGTGCTGGTTCTTTAATTCAAAACGTTGTTGATGCTGATACTATTGCTGAAACCGCGGCTAGATTAACTGGTATCCCAGTGACAAAATTATCTCAATCTGAAAATGCTAAATTGATTAGTATGGAAAAGGAATTAAGTCAACAAGTTGTTGGTCAAGGTGAAGCTGTTAAAGCAGTTTCAAATGCTATCAGATTATCAAGATCTGGTTTAGCTAATCCTCGTCAACCTGCTTCATTCTTATTCTTAGGTTTATCTGGTTCTGGTAAAACTGAATTGGCTAAAAAAGTTGCTGAATTCTTATTCAATGATCAACAAGCAATGATTAGAATTGATTGTTCTGAATTAAGTGAGAAGCATTCAGTGTCAAAATTAATTGGTTCTCCTCCAGGTTACGTTGGTTCTGAAGATGGTGGTTACTTAACTAATCAATTGGCAAGAAAACCTTATTCTGTTATATTATTTGATGAAGTTGAAAAAGCTGCTCCTGAAGTTTTAACTATCTTATTACAATTAATGGATGATGGTAGAATCACTTCTTCCCAAGGTAAAGTCGTTGATGCGTCAAATGCAATCATCATTTTAACTTCCAATTTAGGTTCTCAATACATTGTGGCTCAACAATCTTCCAAGATCACTGAACAAACTAGAGAATTGGTTATGACTGCTGTTAGAGGACATTTCAGACCAGAATTTATTAATAGAATTTCATCAATCGTTGTTTTCAATAAATTATCAAGAAAGGCAATTCATAAGATTGTCACTATTCGTTTAAAAGAAATTGAGGCAAGATTTAATGAAAATGATAAGAATTATGTTTTGGATGTTTCTCCTGAAGCTTTAGACTTCTTGGCGGTTAATGGCTACACTGAAGATTTAGGTGCAAGACCTCTAAACCATTTAATTCAACGTGAAATTTTGAATAAATTGGCTGTTTTAATCTTAAAAGGTCAAATTAAAGATAAAGAAACTGTTCATATTGTTAAGAAAGGTGATGGTTTAGAAGTTTTACCAAATCATGAACCTGATAATGATGATATGGATATTGATGTTGAAGATTGGACTGATGATGCTGATGATGATATTCCTGCTGAATCTGCTGATTTGGATTAGATTACTTCTACTTAATTAATTAATGAAATTTATATAATCAAAAACTTTTTAATGAATGTTAATTTTTAATATAAAACTCTACAGCGTAAATATTCGACTCATAACCTTCGTAACTTCATTTATTAGTTAATATATGGTATTAACTAACTACTCATTTTCAACTAAATTTTTCTCATCATCAAGTTGGAAAACATCAATTGATCCATCTCCATGTGTAATATAAATCCAATAAACCAATTCTCGTATTTTCCTAACTCCAATTCCAATAATTATATTCAAATTCGAAAAAACATCATTCTTAATAACATACTCTTCTCTTAATGAATATATCCCTCTATATGAAACCATCCTAAAAATTGTCACAAGTCCAACTTGTGATGCGACAATAACTGCATTGATTTCTGGTACAACTCGCACGATTGACATTCGATTTGAATCCATTAAATTATAAACCGGATTGTCATATAGTTTCATTGTTGATGCATTACAAACTAAATTTGTTGTGGAAAATAATCCAACTTTGAATTCAGTGGTAACAACAACAAATTTATTACCATGTTTCCTTTTAAAATAGTTTGTTGGTGGTCTGTTTAACTTCTGTCTTTTATTTCCTTCTTCTTCTTGTTGATTCAAATCAGTCAAATTCCTTTCAATTGAATTCTCTTCAAAATATGCTAATGATATAGATTCATAACGTGAATCATTTTTAATTATAAACCTTTTTGGTTTTGTTTTTTTCCCAGTTGAATGAGAAATCTCTGAAAAGAAAAACCATGCTGCTCCTCCCATATGAGATGTAAGAATTGGATTGTTATGAAATCCCAAGATTTTTGATTTATATAATATATCATCTGGATCAATCTTATTTGTTGTTCCTAAATATTCTGGTGTGAAAACTTCTTTGAAATCATTTGCTTTAACTGTATTAACTGTCCAAACTGATGAGTCTAAATGTGAAATCATTTCTGTTTCAATATGATAAGCTTCATCCGTTCTAATATCATTATCAATTTCAATCGATATGGGGTACTCGACTTTTCCCGTAAATTCTTTGGTAGATATTCCTATTTCTTCTTCATAAGGTTCAACCGATAATAAACAAAATTCCTTTTTGATGGTTCCACAAACCAGCCTCACTTTCTCATTTGATTTGAAATGCTCTTTTATAAATGAAACATCTGGAATATTATGACCCAATTTATCTGAAATCCCATAATCAAATTTCCCATTTTTATATGTGAGAAAAACAACTCTCATTGAATTTGTTGAAACAGCAATCATATTTTGATAAGTATCAACTCCCCAAACAGATGCTTCTAGTTTGATTTCATATTTAAATTTAACATTTTCCAAATCTTTATTAATAACATCTTCAATTGAATAAATTAAAAGTCTTCCATCGCCTGAAGCAACACATAATACTTGCTCATTATTAAATTCTGAAATTTTGATAAAATTTATTCCATATGAAAGTAAAGGAAGCAAAGCAACAAAAATGTCTTGTTCGTCTACTTGAAAAGTTGATGTGTTCCATGATTTCATCAACTGATGATTTTTGTAAACGTAAACCAAAGAATTGGATCCTATAATCAAATATTCTTTAAAATTTTCCACTAAATTATTTTTATACAGCAGTGAGAAATGAGGTTTCATTGTCTGGAAAGTTTCAATTTTCTGTAACCTCAAGGCATCTTCATAAGCACTCTCATGACTATCTGGATCAACTCTCTTAAGTTTTTGAACAGGATGAACATCATAAATATCATACTCGTTTTTCACATCTTTGATGTCAGTAACATCTTTATTGCTTTCTCCCCTGATTTCTTTCTTTCTCAATGCTTCATAATCAATCTCAGGAAACTTTGCTTGTTTCCCATCAAAAAAACTAGTCATTATTCCATCAGATGAATGTTTCCAACGAAGACTGAAATAATCATTTGCTCTCATCGATGATCTCTCCAGCGCAAAATAGTGATGTAGTCTTCGCTCTTGTTCTGTGAAGTTACTCAGTTCATCCTCATCTGTTTTAAGGTCATGATCATTTGGTTGGATTGGGTCATTTTGTTCAGTGTCATTATGATTAATATCTTCAGTTTCATCCTCATTTAAATCAAAGCTGCTTGATGATGAATTTGATGAGCTCATTCTTCTTCTGTTACGTAAGATGTAAAGTGCTTGTGATGTTTCGATCGGGTACCAATGTGGTTGATTGGCTTCAGCCATTGTGGGAATTCAACCTGTGTATCTATTCTCCAATATACACACTATCAACAAAAATTGATTTGAAATTAATTTTTTTGGGAATTTTTATGGTGCAAAAGTTTAATTATGTGTCAATATTAGCGAGATGATTAAAGCTATTGACTAAGAACAGTTTTGACTACAAGGTTTAATTCTATAACACATAAATTTACTATCTGATAATAATACAATTTTAATTTTTATTCGTCTCCTGCCTTAAGCTTCTCGTCACCAAAAATAAATAAAAAGATCAATCATCACAGAGCTTTGAAAACTTCCTCAATTTTAGCATTGGTAACAGTTTCCAAATCAATTGCATCTTGATAAACCCCTGATCCTTCTTCGTTGTAAAATTTGGCATTCGAGTAAATTCTTCCAATGGCTGTTTTCAACATTTCTAAATTATTGATTTTTTGCTTCTTGACAAGATTTCTAATTGAATTGATTGAAGTTGGTTGTGAGATTAATTGATAATAGTCAGGATATAATTTTTTAGATGGCAGATCAATGAAATATTCGGCTAGTAAATGACCGTCTTCTTCAGCTTGAAATTTTTCCATTGCTTTCAATACTTTCAAAGAGTTTTTTTGAAATGTATTTAATGAATCGTCGTTGTCCTCATCATTTTCATCCTCTTCTTGTTCTTTTTGTGGTTCAGGTTCAACCTCTTCAATGTCATCGTCCTCTTCTTCTTCTTCAGGTTCTTCTTTCGCATCATTTTCAGAGTCTTCATAAGGAATTTCTTCATCATCTTCAGATTCTTCTTCTGGTGGTTGATATCTTGCTGAAGTCCTAGTTTTCTTCAATGGGGGTTCACGTGATCCACTTCTACCATTACTTCCAGCACTTCTTGTTGATCTTCTTTCTTTCAATTGTCTTTTACGAGATATCACATCTTCAAGATTACCATCACCATCAACGGCCTCTAACCATTGTTCTTCAGTTAAACCATCATCATAATAAACACGTTTCTTTTCTCTTGTACGACCTAATTCTTTTGTTTGAACTTCAAGATGTTTAGAAATATCTTCTGTGAAAATTGGTGGTAATTCTTCTTTAGTTAATAAACGTTCTTTTGGACCACCAGTTCTTCTTGCTAATTTTTCAGCTTTAATTCTTTCTTGATCCATTTGATTAAACAAAATTTTCTCTTCTTCACTTCTTGCTAGAATATCATTTAATTCTTCATCATCTAATTCACCTTTTTCATCATCATCTCTTGCTCCTTCACTTTCAATCAATCTTCTTAAGTAAGCTTCTTGTTCTTCAGATGTAGATTTATTATCAAATTTACCAGCTTGAATAACTTTACCATCAATATCTAATTTTTGCATAGCTCTCTCTAGAATCACTTCTTCCACTGTATCAGTGGTAATCAATCTTAATATTCTAACTTCATTTTTCTGACCAATTCTATGAGCTCTATCTTGAGCTTGTAAATCTTGATGAGGATTCCAATCAGTATCAAAAATGATAACTGTATCAGCAGTTTGTAAATTCAAACCTAAACCACCAGCTCTTGTTGATAATAAGAAACAAAAGTATTCAGATTGAGGATCATTGAAAACTTTTAACATACCAGTACGGTCATCAGCTTTTGTACTACCATCTAATCTTAAATATTTCATATCTGACATTCTTAAATAATCTTCCATGATATCCATAACTTGAGTCATTTGGAAAAACATTAAAACTCTATGTCCAGTTTTCTTAAATTTTGGTAAAACTCTATCTAAAAGTTCAAATTTACCACTTGATCTCCATAAAACATCTGTTGAAGCTCTTGTTGGATTAATAATGTCTTCAACTTCTTCAAAAACATACGGATGATTACAAATTTTTCTTAATTGCATGATTTTGTTGTTCAAACCTTTGATACCTGATTTTGTTGCACCTGCAGCACCTGCACCAACAAACAATGCATTATGTTTTAACATCTGTTGATATAACACATATTGTAAGCCAGATAATTTACATTTGATAACTTTCTCAACTTTATCAGGTAAATCTTTTTCAACTTCTCTTTTCAAACGACGTAATAAGAAAGGTCTTAAGACTTTATGTAATCTTCTAATGATTAATAAAGTTTCTTCTTCACTTAATTCCATTTTTTCACCACCGGTATTGGCAAAAGGAGTATTAAACCATTCATCAAAAGATTTAACAGAATTGAAAACTTTTGGTAAAACGAAATTCAACAAAGCCCATAATTCAGGTAAGTTGTTTTGTAAAGGTGTACCAGTTAAAATTAAACGATTTCTTGTTTTATAATATTGAGATAAAGTTGAAGATAATTTAGATTGAGCGTTTTTCATTCTATGACCTTCATCAATAATCATATGAACCCAATCCTGTTTGCATAACAATGGTCTATCTTTGATAATGTATTCGAAAGTTGTTAATAAAACGTTGAAATTTCCGGCTTTAACATCATAAGCTAATTCTTTACGTTCAGTTGGTGTACCTTTAAAAACAATAGTTTTCAAAGACGGTGCCCATTTCTCAAATTCAATTGTCCAATTTGTGATTGTTGATAATGGAACAATGACTAAATATGGACCTTTTTGCTTTTTAACTTCAATTAAGTAAGTAATTAAAGATAATGACTGAATAGTTTTACCTAGACCCATTTCATCTGCTAAAATACCATTAAGATGATTATTATATAAAGAAACCATCCATTGTAAACCTTTCAATTGATATTCTTTTAAAGTACCACCAACTAAGATAGAAGGTTGTTTGGTGATTTCTTCTTTGACTCTGTGTGCAACTTCATAATAGTCAATTTTTTCTCTTTCTTCATCAGTGAGTGGAGCTGGAGTTTCTCCTGCTGCAATTTTAGCAGCATCTTGTTGAGCTCTAACGGCTTGAGACAAAGAATCTAAGAAAGAGTTGGTTTGTTTCAATAAATGTGTGATTCTTGTATCTTTTGTTTTGTCTAATAATTTAAGATAAGCTTCTTCATCATTAGATTTCAAAGCAGCCAAACGTTGTTTTGCAGTTTTCTCTAATTTTTTGCTTTCTTCTTTTTCAATTTGAGAATGTAAATGTAATATTGATTTACCAAAATCATATTTTTTCTCTTTGATTTCAAATTTATTATTCAAGATATCATTTGAAGTGTCAACAATTTTATTAATTTTTGCCATAAGTCTTTCATGTTCAATCCTTTGTTTTTCTAATAATTGTTGTCTTTCTAATTCTTCAGCCAATTTAGCGGTACCCTTTTGGACGATTTTTGGTCTAATTAATAAAGATCTTTTAGCTGAAGCAACCAATGGGAAATTTTTCAAATTCTCAACTTTATTATGAGCACTGTTACCTGTGGCAAACAATAAATTTTTTCTTAAAGATTTTTGTTTAGTTAATACTCTTAAAGATTTCAATTCAATTAAAGCTTTAATTTTTAGATCGTCAGCAGATTTCATCAATTCGTCGGCTGGTGTTAAATCAATATCATCTGTTTTGAAGGTACCAATATTCGAGGGTAGTCTCTCTAACTCAGCAATTCTTAAAAGGATTTTGTTTGAGATGATTTGTTCAGTGGAATTAACAACGTTGAGATTTCTTTCATAGTCTTCAGTGAAAAAATCTGATAAACCCAAGTTTCTAAAATATTGTTTGAAATCATGTGAGACTTTGATTGGTTTGATTAGATCTTCTTGATGGTTTTCTTGTTGTTTTGCATTTTCCTCTTCAAGTTGGTTGTTTTCAAAAAAATCTTGCAATTGATCAGGTAGGTCTAAGTTTTTGGACAGCAACTGTAATGCAGCAATCTGGTTTGATAGAGTTTCTGGGTTGTAATGTCTTTTAGATATAGAAGAAACTGATCTTAATCTCTGTAAATCTGATTTATATTTCTCTTCTTGCTTGCTGACTTTATACAAAGCTTTCTCGATCTCTTTTTGCTCTGGGACACTAATTCCAGCCGAGTGTAGCGATCTGTATCTCAATATCAGCAACTCCAGCTCCTGCCTTGATGCTGGAGGCTCGATGCGCACGACTTTCTGTTCAGGAGCCACTGGGGTAGTCTGGCCACCCGGCACAGCAGCAGTGTGTGACATTGTTCGTCTATTTATCTTTAGTTTCTGAGTCCACACACAAAACACGTCGCTTAGCGCCAGAAAAACCGCGTTGATTGGTGTTTGTTTTGGTTGAAATCGAGTGTTTTGCAGAAAATGTTTGTTTTGATTAATTTTGATTTTTTTCTGAATTTCTTGAAATTTTGGAAAATGGAAAAATCAAAAATCAAAAATGTTTGGATGTTGCTACAATTACTTCAAGAGTTGACAGTTATAAAGCTAAAGAGTTATAGAACTAGTAATAGAATAACAGTGTAATAGTGTAATAGTGTAATAGAGTAATAGAGCTGCAGAAGAAGATCAAATGAAATGTTCAACAACCCCAAATTTCCCCTTGCCCACAGTCTGCACCATTTCCTCAGCTTTGGCCACTGCTGGTCTGGCTTTGATCTGATTCAACCATCTGTGCAAGTAAGGGAAACCGGTGGTGTCGATGCCTAATCTGCCACTGAACACAAGAGCTATTGGGAAGGACAAGATAATGTCTGCACCAGTGAGCTTGTCTCCGACAAAATAAATCTCTTGTGAGCTTGAAGTGAGCTGCTCACCTTTATCTGCCAAATGCGTCTCAAGAGCTTGCAATGCGTCCACAGCAGATGGGATGGAATACCCTGCGTTTAACTTGCCCACGAACTTGGAGATCACTGGTTTGAGCATGAAGGGAACCTGTTGCAAACTGAGATTGTTCACATGGATCGTGGTGAGATGATTTTGTAGAGATCCTTCAGTGAAGTTGATGTAGTAGTCCACCTCATCAGCGAGTGTATCGTTAGCAGGTTTGAGCTTGTGCTCCAAATCAAAATGCTTGATGAGGAAGTTGATGATGTGCCCACTCTCCAATACAAATTGTTTGGTGCCATCGCTGAACTGTAATTCCAACACTGGTGCTTTACCCAATGGTGAGATCTCCTTGAACTCTGGACCTGCTCGTGATTCCGCAGTTCTGTGGTACAACTTCAACTCGAACTCAACACCTAGTTCAACAAGCAACCACACGATTCTCTGTGCTCTTGACTTCTCTAACCTGCAGTAATTTAGTTAGTACATACTGATGGTAAGGATACAAAGAGTCGACACTCACCAGTGAAGAACAATTATTGGTTGTCTGTTGAGTATCATGTCCATAATCAATTGAGTGTTTAATGTGTAACAGTCTGTGAAGAATACAGCTTTATTATTAATGTTATAAACTTTTTTTAGTTGCTTTTATACCAACAGTTGCTATTATTTGAGAATTATTTACTGTTACATAAATTAAGTACATAAAATGGTCAATTTTTGCAGATTAAATGACTGTTTTATTAAATTCTATATGACTAATGACTATAATGACTATACACTTGTCTTAACGACTTGGAAATGTTCATCAATTTTAACTAACTTAGCAGAGTTTGCTAAAAATTTAGTTTGAAGAACTTCTCTCAATTCAGGCAACTTGTTCTTCAATTCAACTTCTTGAGGTTTAGTTAATCTCATAAATGCTTCAGGAATTGCTAGATATTTATCTTGTTCATAT
The DNA here is from genome assembly GCA_030565045.1 of Starmera caribaea. Classification (NCBI taxonomy): domain Eukaryota; kingdom Fungi; phylum Ascomycota; class Saccharomycetes; order Phaffomycetales; family Phaffomycetaceae; genus Starmera; species Starmera caribaea. Next base: position 41,504 of record JAJMAV010000001.1, read on the forward strand.
GGTCTCAATGTAATATTATTAACTAACTTATTAACACTGAAAATTATAGTTAGATTCTCTTCAATATCTGATCTTGTAACACCCATAATCAAATTCTCTATTAATAATGCATTGTATTCAGCTATTTCAACATTTTGTTTCCCCAATGTTTCTGATCCTGATGAAGGAAATTTAGAACCAGATGAATTATTCAATTCTGATAATTTATCTTCATATAATTTCAAACCTTCTTCTAATGAATATTTGGGGATTGAAGATTCATCTGTTTTTTGAACATAAACACTTCTATTTGGTTCAGGATCTTGAGATTCAGAATATAATTTATAAACTTCACTCAATTCATGAACAAATGTTCTTTGTTCCCTTCTCATAGGTTTAAAAGACATGGATCTTTTATTTGAATTCATGAATTCTCTTAATAGATCTTCAATACCTGTACACCAACTTTTTTGTCTTTTGAAAACTTTCAAGATCTTATTAACATCATACGGAATATCACTTAGTTTAATTCCAGAAGTTGATGAAATTTTCAAATCTTCTCCAAATGCTTTAGCTAATTCTTCTTGTCTTTCTTGAATAACACAAGAGATTTGACATTCTAAAATGGTTCCTGCTCTGGTTTCATTATCTTTAGATGCACCACATGGGACAGTTTTAACTATTCTTCCACAACGACAAGTTATTTTTACCATTTCTTCACATGGTTTTGAAACATCACAATTTGTTGGGAAATGACATTTAGATTTATCAATATGATTACAAAATTGTTTCTTTCTTCCACAAATTGATGAACATTTACAAGAATCCTGTTTCATATCATGACAAATCTTATGACAATGATGGCCACAATCTAGTTTTTCACCGCATTCTTTTAAACAAAAAACATCTTTTTGAAAACACATAGCTCTAACTTTTGATTTCTCACATTTACAAGTTTTCAAAACCGATTGAGTACATTTAGGACATTCAACATCATCTGGATGACAATTATGTGGCATAGCTGGATGACCACAAGCTGGAATTCTTTGACATTGATTATGACAAACTGGTAATTTAGTACCACATCTAACTGGTGCAGGAACAACTGTTTTCCCACAATGACAAACTAAATCATTTGAGGATGATTCTAAACATGGAGGACATTTCCCAGTGTGACATGTAATTTTACATTTATGATCTTCATTCCCACATGATAATTTCTTGTTACAAATTTGTAAACAGATATGTTTTGCCTCAACATTGAAACTTTCATTATTTGGTGAATTCATATGATTTGAAGTGTTGTTTCTAATCTCTTTTCTTCTAATACGTTCTCTATCATTGGCAATTTTCTCAAATTCGCAACATCTATCATTGCATCTATGACGACGACAACTTAATAATGCAGTACATTTTCTTGAACAAATTGGTTGGTTACCTTCCATTAAAAATTTACATGGCACAGTAAATTTTTCAAACCCACAACGACATTTCGTAGTCACAAATTCAAAACACTGTTGACAATCACCTTCGTGACATTTAAATTTGCAATGATGACCACATTTCAACAATTTATTACAGATTTTATCACAAGTTGGAATGGGATCAAGACACGATGTTCTCAAATTTGCCTCTAGCTCAGTTTGACCACATGGACATGTTTTAATTCTATCGGGACTTAAAGGACATCGCAATTTCTTATTATAAACTGGTTGGCAATTTTTCAACTCACTATGATTATTACAATCATAGAAAATCTCAGTTTTAATGGAACATTTGAATTCACCATACCCATAAATATTCTCACTCTTCTTATATTTTCTCATTGAACATTTAATCTTATCTTTTGTAGCACCACAATAACAAACACTTTCCATGAATAAGTTACATTTCCCACATAATCCATCATGACATTTTTTACCACATTTATGTAGTTCACAAGGCAATAGCTCTTCACAAACATCTTCACAATGCCATCCTTCCAAATACGGTGTGATGACACATGGCCATTGGTTTGTATAGTTCCCACAATGACATTTAATTAAAGGTCCTAATGCATTACAACTGGCATGAGGACCAGGATGACATTGTAGTGCACATCCGTGGATACATTTCAGTTTATGTCCACATGAGTTCCCACAACTTCCCGGTGCCAACACATTAAATTGAGGATTAACTGTCTTTCGACACCAACATCTATATTGGAATTTTTGTTTTCTATGACGAATGTTACAAGAAGGACACTTCCAATTCCCCCTTTCATCTGTAGAAGACCCTTTTTTAGCCCAACTTTCAATACAGTCCATGTGGTACACTCTGTAGCACGCAGAACATGACCAAATTTTACTTTCGTGTTCAATCTCACAGGTACACATCAAACACACATAAGTCTCATCGATCAATTCTTTCATGATTGTGGTGGCTAAATTGTCATCCACCACTATCTCCACGTTCTCCAAATCTGATTCCACCACATCGCTCAGCTCGTCGTCACTCCGAACGACTTCATCAACTTCATCCATCTTTTTCTTTCTTTTAACTCTTCAATGTTCTGATATTGAAAAATTTTAGAAAGTTTTTTTATGTGTGTAGAAAATTTCTGATCTCTGCTTGTTTGTAATGCAATTCAGTCAACCAACAAAATGACAACCATTCCCATCATCCCTCCACTCATCCCACTTGTTGCATCTATCCCACCACTTGCATCGTCACTATCACTAGAAGAACCAGCAGAAACTGGAGGAGTTGAAACTGATTTTCTTGCAAGTTTCATTGATTTAGTGCCATCCCGTCCAATTGAACATTTAGGAGATTCAGATCTAACTTTCAATAATAGATTAACCACACCTTTGAAAATTCATGAAGATGGAGGAGAATCCGGTTGTGGTGGTAAGATCTGGATCGCTGGTGAATTATTATCGAAATATGTTTTAGATAATAAAATACCACGGGGCAAAATCATTGAATTAGGAAGTGGTACTGGATTAGTTGGATTAAGTTATGGTTTGAAAAATCCTGAAAGTGAAGTTTATATCACTGATATTGGTGACTTGGTTGGGTTGATGGAGAGGAATATTGGGTTGAATGGGTTGAACAATGTTTTCGCTAAAGAATTATTATGGTGATTAATAAACATGATCTTTGGAAAAGAAATGAGTCGGACCAATATACTAATCTTTTTTTTAGGGGAGAGAATTTACCTGATTTCACTAAAGACGTTAAAGTTGTTTTAGCTGCTGATTGTGTTTATTTAGAATCAGCATTTGGATTATTAGAGAAAACTTTAATTGATTTAACTCAAGATAAAGAAACTTTTGTTTTAATGAGTTATAGAAAAAGAAGAAAAGCTGATGCGAAATTTTTCAGGAAAATAAGAAAGAATTTCAATATTTTTGAAATCAAAGATTTTGAAGAGTATGAATTTTATTTGAAACAACAAACTCATTTATTTCAATTGGAAAGAAAATAATTGAAAAAAAAAAAAAAAAAAAAGAGAGAAACAGAAAAAATGAACTATGATGAATTATGATGAATTATGATGAATTATGAATTTTAGTAATGTCTTTCACTTCTTGGGGATTTATTATTTTTATTTTTATTTACAAATACGGTTACATTGATTTTATTTTTTTATATATTGACTTTTTAATTTTTATATTTGATTTTAACTCGTTTTTTATATACATACACAGTTTATTCACCAAATTAAGAGTAGATCTATTCAACCGGTTCTTGCATTCAAAATCTTTGCAGCTTCAGTTGCCTTAACTTTCCAATCATCAATAACAGCTTGTTCAATATCAATACCTCTTTCGATAGTATTTTTATCATAGACAGCACCAAACATTTCATTTTCTTCTTTCGCAATATTCAACTCTAATTCTTGTTGGATTCTTAAACGATAGAATTCCAAACGTGCTTGATCATAAGCTTCAATAATATTTAAGCCTTTATCTTTACTTAGATATAAAGTTCTTTGAACGACACTTTCACCGTCTAGTGGGGTGTTTATTTGTTGTAATGATGACCAATCTTGTTTAGCAGAGTCATTACCTGTTGTTTCTAACAGGATTTTTGGTCTTGCTAATTCCCATGGATGTTGTTCATAAAATAACTGTCTTAATTCATCTTCAATAAACTGTAATTTACGAGGTCTTGTTTTGTTTTCTTTCTTTTGGGAAGCTCTTGTGTTATAAAGTCCGTTTGGTTTTTTATCTTTTGTATCATTATTCTTCTTTGTAGCATCACCATTAATACTGTCATTATTATTGAATTTTGGATAAATAATAAAATTTTTACGTGGAGGATTATTGGCCACTGCATCGAACCATAGAGGTTTCTCGCTGATGGCACCTGCACGCATCAGTTGTGAGACACGCTCAAGAATCTGGTTGGCTGTTTTAGGAGTCTTTCTGGACATTCTTTGGGGTGCAACTGATTGAAATGATTTGAAGTATCAAAAGTTGTCGATTTTTTCTTCAAAATCTTGTACCATATTTTTTTTTCTACATGCAAAAAAAAAAAGGTTGAAAATTGTTGAAACAACCTTGAAATTTGAAGAAGTTTTGAAGCAGAGGAAAACAACGATGGTGTGTTTAAGACTTTGCTGTTAAACATATAGTATAATACTAACCTTTTTTTTTTTTGTTTAGTCCGCTTTATTCAATTTCACATCTTTATTACAAGTGATTCTCCTTTTGATTTGTTCATGTACTTATATCCATACCAATTGGCCAAGTTTATTAGACAGAAACCATACTGGGTTATTGGGAGTGTTTTGGAAATGTGCCAGAATTGGAGAAAGAGCAAGTCCTTATGTTTCATTATGTTTAGTTTTCATGGCTATTCAACAATTAAGAGGATGAGGTTTAAAATTTAGTTTTTATTTAATTTTGATTTGTTTTGTTTTGTTATGTTATGTTATGTTAAGTTTATTATAAATGATAGGAATAAGGGTTTTTGTCATGATAGAGCTGTAGTGGAGTACAAATATGTAATAAGAATAAAGGTTATACGTCGAATATAAAATATCACAAAAAAAATCAAAAATAACAGGAGTGAAATCTATATAAATCATATCAAATGATTCATATAGGTTACTCTTTGTAATGTGATGTAAAAGAGTAACAAGAATTGAAGGAGGAACAAAATAAAATAAAATAAAGTGAAATAGAAACAGGTAAAAACAAAAAGGCAAATTAAAACATCAGAGAAATAGATTGGCCATTTTCTTTCATCTTTCTAAGCAAATTGATCTTTCTTCTTCTTGCATTAATGAACCAGTTATCTAATTGTTGAATAGTTAAATGGGTTTTAATTAACAGTTCATTTTTCTCACGAGCGTTTGGGTAAGGTCTATCCAAATGTTCTGATAACCAACTCAACAGAATTAGTGTTGTTTGACGAGGTAAATTTTGACGTTTACGTCTAATCTCTGAAGAAGATGTTGTTGAAGAAGTTGATGATCTTCTTGAAGTTGATGGATCTGAATTGATATCGTTAGGTTGTAATTGTGCTGGTGGTGGAGGTGCAAGTGGTGCTTGTATTTGTGCTTGAACTTGTGGTAGAGCTGCTGGTGCTGTTACTGGTTGCAATGATAAAGAGTTGTTTGCTTTCTCATCGATAATCAGCTGGAGATCTGAATTGTAAGGTGAAGAAGTGTAGTTGTTGTTTAAATTGGAAGTGAGGTTGGCATTTGTAGGGACCAGGTTGTAAGATGCAGTGGAGGATGTGGATGATATTGATGAGTGTGTGGATGGGTAGCTGTACTGCGAGAAGGGCAGGGATGAAGATCTTGTAGCTGGAGCCTGCGGTGTTATCTGCTGCTGCTGCTGCTGCTGCTGTTGTTGTTGATACATTTGAAAATAAGGATACTGATTGAAATCAGGTATGAGAGTGTTGGAGGTGGTGGTTGTAGTGCTGCTAGTGGTGCTAGGTCTAGCATTGTCATTGTAATGAAGGTTCACCTGGTTCACTTGATTCTCCTGGTTGACTTGGTTAACCTGATTGACTTGATTGACTTGATTACCTTTGTTGACAGAGTTGTTTGGGTTGACAGAGTACATGGTTCTGTCCGAGTGGTCTTGAGTGTCGATAGTTGTAAGTGTAGTGGTGGCAGCCTGTCCTGGCGTAAGCAGTTCTCTGATGGGAGGCAGGGAGTGCAGTTGGTAGTAGCTCATATGTGTACCACTAACTGCTATAAGTAGTACTGTGAAAACCCACAAATTACAATTCTAGGTTGGCAAGGGAAACACAGGGTATTTATTTGGATAACTGTATCATGTACCATGTATGTTCTACAGTGCTACACAGTGCACACTGCACACTTAGTACTTTCAACAGGGTCTAAGTCTAAGGTTTCAGTTGAATCTTAACGTTACAGTCTGCGACTCTGCTACAGTCTATTTTCCTGGCACAGTGACAGTAATACGAACCAACGCGCTATCAAGCTAGGACTACTGATCAGTGATAAATCAAGTTTTCTCAGAGATAACGCAACTACGACACTGCGATCGGTTCTCAGTTTTGAGCTGTATTTGCAGCAGAGTCACGAGTATATTTACTCACCGCTGACTCTTTTACGTGCTGTTGAGTAGATGAGTATATTCATGAGTATATGAGTTGAGTATAACTGTGAGTAAGTGATAGTATATACTTGAGTACATAGTACATACGTGAGTAAATGAGTAGCTGAGTAAATGAGTATGCTCAAAACAAACAACTAAAAGCGAGACTAGTCCCACAATATGTATCGGAGTTTTTTAGCCTACTAGTTCTAAATCCAGGTAACACCGTTTTCCATTCTCTCTAGCTATGTTTTAACTTCTAGAATCTAAGTTCTAACTAACTATGTAACTACTAACTACGTAGCAAACTGTACAAATTTACAATGCACTGAAACACTATTAGCATGTGCTCAGGAGTCAGAGTTTAGTATATGCTTGAAACTTGACAGTTTCACTCTCTAAGAGTTCACTCGACTTTTATAAGTTGACACCAAACTTCAAAGGGATTAAGTAAACAGCCACACTACGAAAGGGAAAAATGTGTTGTATAAACTTGTATTGTAACAAGCTTATAACGCTCTTGATTTTCAAGTGCAAGCTTCAAACTTCAAAGTGACATTGACACACTAGAAAACAACAGTCAATCTCCTTGTTGATTGACAGACAGTGGCAGCCGTTCTTAATTTCAATCACCTTTAACTTTCAAGTAAACAACGGACATCCACGGGCCTGTTACCTTACTCTCTGAATCAATCACTACTTTTATGAGTATGTACTGCACTTGTAGCAGTGTCTTATGAACTTAAGCTTCATTCTTATCTCTCTTCTGTCTACTATACTTGCTCTTCAGTACTTGATTCAAGATCAATGGAATTGGTTTCCATCATGCCTCCTAATTTCTAAACGACAATAGCTTGCACTAATCTTTTATCTACTCGGCATTTGAGTGCCATTTTTGATCTTGTTTAATTTTGTTTATATTAAGTAGAATTAGGCTTGATTTGTATCTCAATTCTCCACAGTTAATGTGCTAATCACAGGATCCAGTCTACAACCGATTCACGTCAGCTTAAACTACAAATATCAACTTTGATCATCTTCAACTTATCTCTCTCAATGCTCATTCAAAAATTATGTTTATCTCAGATTCTAGTCCTTTTTAGATCAATCATCACCCTCAAAAAGACAAATTTCTCCCGACAACCGAGCGGAGGCTGCATCGCTTTGCTTTTCTAGTCCCCAGATCTAGTCTCACAAGACCCTCAAATTTTAAATCACGACAATTTCAAAAAAAAGAAACATAAACAAAAACAAACAAGAATTTCAAAAAACAAACCTAGAAACACGGTTACATATGTATATAAAATGACCACCATTTCATCCATCTTTGGCACACACACAAAACAAAACACTAGACAGGTGTTGCTAATAGGTTTGTTACTATATTTGTTCATTTAAGCATAGAGCTTGACCATTATAACTAACCTTTTTTTTTTTTTGCTAAAGGCCCTCAACATTTACATTCTTCATTCATAACAAAATTAAACCCTTCCACTTCTTTCATTCAACCAACTATCAAATCCTCAATTAACTTCCCATTGGGTTACACGTACATATCAATAGATGAAGATGATGACACAAATATAATAGAAATTTATTCAATTTATTCAATAAATAACCTTAATGAGAATTTACAATCAATTTTAAACCTAAATCTTGATTCAATTTTACTAATTTATCTATTAGACTACGCGTCAAATCCATATACCTGGCTCCACGAATTGAAAACTTTTTTCCAATCAACAGCTAAACAATTCAAACAAAAATTAATAACAATTTATAATTCAGAAAATAAACCTCAATTTAATACATCGATCCATGAATATATTCAATTTTCAATCCGCGCAATTTGTCTTGTTGAACAAACCTCATTGATAATTAAACCTACTTTTTCTAAAAACTCAAACTTATTACAGTTTATTTCACCTTCAAATGAGAATAAAATTGTCAGTTTTATCGATGAAATTTCAATCCCATTTGGTGAAGATAGTTTTGGTAAATTGAAAAGTTTAATTGATTTGGATATTGAAAAAATCGTTGTTGATTGGTTAACAAATGATGAGTTTATTAGCACATATCAATCTATAGTACCTGATTTATCTACTTCTACCAAGTTTAAAAGCAAAAAAACTACTAATGATGACAATACTGTTTCAGTGGAGAAAGATTTATTTGATCAAGATTATAAAGAATGGTTGGTCAAATTGGCTGATAAATATGATGTTTCTTTGAATAAAATTATGCAAAATGCACTTTGATTTTGATAGTTGTTTGGTCCAATCAGATTTTCATAGTTTATAAGTCAAAAGGTTATATAATTAAACATACTCAGGTGTTATAGCATCATATCATGCCATGTAGATATTGTTTCTGTTCCTGACCTCAATTCATATAGTTAAATTAATAATACACCGCCACGACGTTACTGTCGACTGTGGCAAGTGAACAATGCTACATAACATTTTTGAATTATTTACACCTGATAAACATAAAACATGCGCCACGTCTAGTAGTAAGTAGTATAAGTTTATATATCATTAACAACAAAATAATAGTCAGCCCGAGCGTCATTACGTTTGAATCAATTTCATATATATATAAATTATTGTCAATTCATACTGTGTAGAATAAACCAACTATTAATTAGAAACTATTTTTTACGTGACTTCAATCTATTACTTCTAATTAGCACAAACCTCGAGATCTGACTGTTAAATCTATTATTCTACAACTGCAAACTGCTTTCTAAATTTCCATTGTTATGTTCATTTGTAAATATCATTCTGTATTCATCCCAGTTTATTTTTTTTATAGCTTTAGTTTTATTATTAGCTTTTGAGTTCGAGAACTTCTCATCCATCAATAAGCCATGGCTCATGAAAACCCGCTATTTCTTCACTTTGGCCAACTCAGCACGTAAATCACGAGTGAAACTATCATCAGCATCTGTGTCATCCCAATCTTCAACCCACAATGCTTTTTCTCCTTCAACTCCAATAGTTTTATCCTCTGGCCAATTTTCTGGCTTGAAGTCTTCGAACTCGTCGTCTTCTTCCAAAGACTCTATGATTTTCTGTTTTTCTTGCTCGTTCAATGGCTTTGTCTCTGACATTCTTTCTGTTTCTGTTCTTCTCTTCTGTTCTTCAGTTGTTGTTTGCTTGACGAATGAATTTTGTTATGTATTTGAATTTAATTTATTTCAATTTGCCACCGTTCAGGGCAACAAACTATTTTTTTTTTGATTTTCAGAAAAAAAAATATTTTTTTTTTAGTTACTAACAATTGAAATCGAAATTGACACTTTAAATTCCCCTTCATTTTCAACTTCACCGCCACCACCACCAAGTCGAATGAAAGACAGAGTCATCGACATCGCTCCAAAGTACATCAGCGGCCTGGAGTTTGGCGCGCTCAGCGATAAGGACATCCTCGCACAGTCTGAAGTTGAAGTTTCAACCCGTGATTTATTTGATTTGGAAAAAGGTCGTACTCCTAAATCTAATGGTGCCCTAGATACACGTATGGGTATCTCCTCCAACGCGAGCGAGTGTGCTGTCTGTCATGGGAATTTGGCAACTTGTCATGGTCATTTTGGTCATTTGAAATTATCATTACCTGTTTTCCACGTTGGGTATTTTAAAGCAACTATTCAGATTTTACAATCTATTTGTAAATGTTGTGGTGGAATCTTACTAGATGAGGAAACTAAAAGATCCTTTAAAAATGAGTTGAGACGTCCAGGTTTGGATAATTTAAGAAGAATGAATATTCTGAAAAAAATATTGGATCAATGTAAAAAACAAAGACGTTGTTTCAAATGTGGTGCTGTTAATGGTGTTGTTAAAAAAGCCGCGTCAGGTTCTTCTGCTGCATCTTTGAAAATTGTTCATGATACTTTTAGATGGATTGGGAAAAAACCAATTAAGGAAAAAGCTGAATGGGATAAAGATTTTGAACAAGCTATTATAAATAATCCAGATATCGAAAGATTCGCTAAAAGAGCAATGGATGATTTAAACCCATTAAAAGTTTTAAACCTTTTCAAACAAGTCACACCTGATGATTGTGAGTTATTAGGTTTGGATTCAGGTAGAGGTGGGAGACCAGAAATGTACATTTGGAGATATTTACCTGCACCTCCTGTTTGTATTCGTCCTTCTGTTATGATGGTTGATGCTCCAACTTCAAATGAAGATGATTTAACCGTTAAATTAACTGAAATTGTTTGGACTAGTTCTCTAATCAAAGCTGGTATTGAAAAAGGTATTTCAATTAATAATCTAATGGAACAATGGGATTATTTACAACTATCTGTGGCAATGTATATCAATTCAGATGCTGCATCTCCATCAATGTTACCTGGTGGTGCTGGAGGCGCAGGTGGTGCCTCAAAATCATCCAAACCAATTAGAGGTTTATGTCAAAGATTGAAAGGTAAACAAGGTAGATTTAGAGGTAATTTATCTGGTAAGCGTGTTGATTTCTCAGGTCGTACAGTTATTTCTCCAGATCCAAATTTATCTATTGAAGAAGTTGCTGTTCCAGATAGAGTTGCTAAAGTTTTAACTTATCCAGAAAAATGTACAAGATATAACAAACAAAAATTACAAAATTTAATCCTTAATGGTCCAACTGTTCATCCAGGTGCAAATTATTTATTGAAAAAAAATGAAGATGCTAGACGTAATTTAAGATATGGTGATCGTGCAAAACTAGCTAAAAATTTACAATATGGTGATGTCGTTGAAAGACATATTAATGATGGTGATGTTGTCTTATTCAACAGACAACCTTCTTTACATAGATTATCAATTTTATCACATTATGCCAAAATTAGACCTTGGAGAACTTTTAGATTAAATGAATGTGTTTGTACACCTTATAATGCTGATTTTGATGGTGATGAAATGAATTTACATGTTCCTCAAACTGAAGAAGCAAGGGCCGAAGCAATCAATTTGATGGGTGTTAAGAATAATTTGCTAACACCAAAATCTGGTGAACCAATTATTGCAGCTACTCAAGATTTCATTACTGGTTCTTATTTAATATCTCATAAAGATTCATTTTTTGATAGAGCAACTTTCACTCAATTATTATCTATGATGTCTGATGGTGATTTACAGTTTGATTTACCTCCACCTGCAATCCATAAACCGGTTTATCTGTGGACTGGTAAACAAGTTTTCAGTTTGTTAATTAAACCAAATTCAAAATCCCCAGTTGTCATTAATTTAGATGCCAAAAATAAAACTTATATTCCTCCTAAGAAAGGTTTACCAAATGAAATGTCACCAAATGATGGGTTTGTTATTATTAGAGGTTCAAATATTTTAAGTGGTGTTATGGATAAATCAACTTTAGGTGATGGTAAAAAACATTCTGTTTTCTATACAATTTTAAGAGATTATGGTCCAAATTATGCAACTGCTGCAATGAATAGAATGGCTAAATTGTGTGCAAGATTTTTAGGTAATAGAGGGTTCTCAATTGGTATTAATGATGTTACTCCTGCTGATGATTTGAAACAAAAGAAAGAAGATATGGTTGAAGCTGCTTATAAAAAATGTGATGAATTAATTCAATTATTTAATGAAGGTAAATTAGAAACTCAACCTGGTTGTAATGAAGAACAAACTTTAGAAGCTAAAATTGGTGGGTTATTATCAAAAGTTAGAGAAGAAGTTGGTGATGTTTGTATTAATGAATTGGAAAATTCAAATGCTCCATTAATCATGGCAACTTGTGGTTCCAAAGGTTCCACATTAAATGTTTCTCAGATGGTTGCTGTTGTCGGTCAACAAATCATTGCAGGTAATCGTGTTCCAGATGGGTTCCAAGATCGTTCATTACCTCATTTCCCTAAAAATTCTAAAACTCCTCAATCAAAAGGTTTTGTTAGAAATTCATTTTATTCAGGTTTAAGTCCCCCAGAATTTTTATTCCATGCTATTTCTGGTCGTGAAGGTTTAGTTGATACTGCTGTTAAAACTGCCGAGACTGGTTATATGTCTCGTAGATTAATGAAATCTTTAGAAGATTTAAGTTGTCAATATGATAATACTGTGAGAACTTCAAGTAATGGTATTGTTCAATTCACTTATGGTGGTGATGGTTTAGATCCTTTGGATATGGAAGGTGATGCTAAACCAGTTAATTTTGTTAGAACTTGGGATCATGCTTATAATATTACATTTGATAAAAATGATAAATGTTTATTACCTTATCAAGTTTTAGAACAAGTTGATAAAGTCTTAGATCCTTTGAAAAATAATTTAGTTAGATATGATAATTTGGGTAATGTTGTTGATGGTAAAGATGCAGAAAAAATTGAATTTATTGATCAACATGATGCGGAAAGAAATTTCTATCAATCAATTCGTGATTTCATTTACAAGAAAGCTAGTTATTTGGCACAAGTTAGAGAACGTAAAGGTTTACATGGATATTTAGAAAGACCAAATGATGAATTAGCAGAACAAGATTTAGATGCAGCATCAAGTACTGCAGCATTAATTGCCGTGTCTCAATTATCAAAAATCACATCAAAGACTTTAGATAAATTTTTGAAAATTTCTATTCAAAAATATATTAAGGCAAGAGTTGAACCAGGTACTGCTGTTGGTGCCATTGGTGCACATTCTATTGGTGAACCAGGTACTCAAATGACATTGAAAACTTTCCATTTTGCTGGTGTTGCGTCAATGAATGTTACATTAGGTGTTCCACGTATTAAGGAAATTATTAATGCATCAAAAGTTATTTCTACACCAATTATTAATGCAGTTTTGGTCAATGATGATGATGAAAGAGCAGCAAGAGTTGTTAAAGGTAGAATTGAAAAAACGTTGCTGTCAGATGTTGCATTTTATATCCAGGATGTTTATAAAGATAACATGGCATACATTCAAATCAAGATTGATTTGAAAACAATTGAGAAATTACAACTAGAACTAACTATTGATGATATTGCATTAGCAATTTCCAAAGCACCAAAATTGAAAATTTCTGCAGGTGATGTTTTATTACAAGGTAAAAATAAAATCAATGTTAATGTTTTCAATGATGGATCAAAATCAAGATCAATTAGTACATCAATGAAGGAACCAAATGAAAATGATTTATTTTTCAGAATTCAACATTTACGTCGTGCATTACCAAATGTTGTTGTTAAAGGTTTACCAGAAATTTCTAGAGCAGTTATTAATATTCGTGATGATAATAAAAAGGAGTTATTAGTTGAAGGGTATGGTTTAAGAGAAGTTATGTGTACCGATGGTGTTGTTGGTACTAAAACTAAAACAAATCATATTTTGGAAGTCTTCCAAGTTTTAGGTATTGAGGCAGCTAGAGCATCAATTATTTATGAGATTGATTATACCATGTCTGGTCACGGTATGAGTGTTGATCCTCGTCATATTCAATTGTTGGGAGATGTTATGTCATATAAAGGTGAAGTTTTAGGTATCACCAGATTTGGTTTAAGTAAGATGAGAGATTCAGTTTTACAATTAGCATCATTTGAAAAAACCACTGATCATTTATTTGATGCATCATTTTATATGAAGACTGATGCAGTTGAAGGTGTTTCTGAATGTATTATTCTGGGTCAAACCATGGCTATTGGTACAGGTGCATTCAAATTGGTTAGTGAAAGTAATGTTAAAGAAGAAGAATTAGTTTTGAAACCAACGTTATTTGAAGATTTATGTATGAAAACTGAGATTAGTGTTATATGATGAATAATTGAACGAGAAGAAATATTGGAGTCTTCTTGAAGTGTTTATAGATCAAAATTATTGAGAATATCAATAGTTATATTATAAAATAAAAAAAAAATAAAAAAGTTGTATATTAATTAGAATTTTAGTTGTAGCTTCATTTCAGTCGTTAGCAGGGGGATCAATAAGAGGTTTACAAGAAAATGGGTCAACGCATAACACGCCCAATTGGAGTTTTATAGTTCTGTAAGTTTCTTCTAGTTGAAGATCTAGTTCTTGTGATTTCAGGTGTAGTAATTTCAATATTTGGCATAGATTGATTTTGGTTCTGCTGTTGGTGCTGCTGTTGCTGTTGCTGTTGAGTCATATCAGGAGTTCTAAATTGAGCAGTGACGGAAGAAGAAGATAATGGAGTATCATTAAATAAATGATCACTTGCTTGTATTTTCTTCAATAATAAACCATCATCGATATCTTTGTAGAATTGTTGATCACCTTCAAGCAGTTTCTTCAAATCGAAATCTTTCCATACAGGCTGTTTATTCTTCTTAGTAGACCGTATACTACCAAAAGCCGTGTTGTTTAAAGGCTGATCGTCATCATCATCTTCCATGCCAACACCTGGAATATCCACGTCGTCAAATGGGATCTTGTCGTTGACCCAGTTCATCATGTAGAGGACATGATGGGAGCTTTTCAAGTGCACATAGCTGAATTGTGAGTCGCTGGACATTCTTTCTTGATCCTTAGCTCACTGATGTTGTTGTTACGCAGATGAATTCGAAATGTAGTTACATAATTTTTTTTCTTAACTACGGTGAAATTTCCAATATCATAAAAGCATCAATTCATTTCGTTAAATAAATAAAAAAGTTTCAGGTTTCAAGCGATGGCAATTCCGCTGGCATAGCTCACACTGCTGTCAGTGGAACGCATGACTTTGCTGCTCTGTGTGTAGCCCAACCAAGAAAGTTTCCCCTGTTTTTCACCGATTTTGAATTTGCCAGAATTTCGAGCAATTTCAATGGTTTCAAGCAAGATTCCCAATGGTTTCTGACCACAAATGGTGTTCCCCGTTTGTGCAATGTAGTTTTTCCAGTGTTCAGAGGATCCCGTGGCTGCTATTCTCATTGCCAATTTGTCCAGAAATTCAATAGATTGATATATCTTAAACTCACCTGGGATGGTGGAAGTCTCTTTGATCGAAAACAGAGTCTCTAACGAAGCCTTTGGTGTGTATTGTGTGTACCCAAATCTAGATCCCCAGTGACAAAAATCAGTGCTCACGACAAATGTGTTTTGTTCATCAAGCAAGTACTTGGAAAAAGTATCAGCAAGTTGAGACTGGAAAGTAGAGTCAGAACCACAAATCATGATTGGAACAATAGAAGGCACACCTTGAGGCAGCGACTCTGTCATTGCGTATATGAAAGGCGCATGCATCTCAAAACTGTGCTCTTCTTCATCTGTAGTCAAATCCATCTTGCTGAACAACTCGGAGCGGCAAAGTTCGTTCACGATTTCAACGTCCACAGGCAAGTTTCCCAACGGTGTTTCATAGACGTCTGCAGACGATAGTTTGGCCACTTTGTTGAAATAGACATGGTGTGAAGGACCCAAGATGAACACTCTTTTCCTGAACATCCTAGTTAGTCTAACACACTCCTTTGAATTATAATTATAATTCACACACAATACTCACACTTTCGAAGTATCCCAAGACCCGTAGGTTTTTGCTAATGTTTTACCAGAGTAGGTGTATCCAGCATGTCTAAAAAGGAAAAGGGAGAGGGTTAGTACATATATAAGTGATATGATAGATGATGAACTAGTTATAACTCACGGTCCTACCAAAATTCTTGCCCCGTCGACTGGTGAGCAGCCTGCTTCTTCGAGGTACTCGTCGATGTCTGCTGCTAGCTGTGCTTTATCTCCCGCGTACCAGCTGCCACTGTGCAATGCCTGTCTCACTGTCACCATTGCTGCTTCTTGTTCTTGTTAGAATCAACTATTTATTCAAATATCAAAAAAAAAAGGGTTTTTCTTCACCATTTTTGTGTCAAATCTAAGCCAGCAGAAGTGAAGATGAAACCAAAAATTCAAGTGAAAGTTGCAAAATGCAAGCAGAAACAAGGTAGTCAAGCACACAGGTAGACTTCACTGCTGAAAGACAACCACATTCATTTTTTAATTGGGCGAAAATGGTGCACATACAGTGGTGTTGGACTCTTCTTGTACCAATTTTTTCATTGCCTACTGCAATTTGGGGCTACGAGAATGGGATCTACGACTCATTGGTGAAACACTCGTTCATATCCAAGCTCAGCTACTGCATTGACAACGTTGTCGAAAACCACAACTTCACAAAACCCATTGTGCTCAAGCCCAAACCAGTCAGCTTCTTGCAAACAGGTTACAACAAAAACGACTATTATGCCTACGCACACAACGAGGACATTGTGTTGCACATCGCCAAAACATTGAAAGCTGAAGGCGTCCATGTGGAAGAGGACCACAAGATCTGGGGCATTCTCAACAAGTTTAACAACAACAATGATAAAGATAATAACAAACTCATCAATCCATCACCAGGGTTTTTTGCTATTGACCATGCCAACAACGGTTCCATCACTCTTGCATTACGAGGAAGTGTCAATTACCGTGACTACTTCACCGATTTGGACACCCGTGTCGTGGAATATGAACCATATAATCTGCTGGCAAGACTGAATTTCACACAGCTTGGATGCAATGATTGTAAAGTCCATAAAGGTTTCTATGAACGGTTCGGTAAGATCCAAGAGGATGTGTTCTCAACAGTGGATAAATTGGTGGAATATTTCCCCGGTTACACTCTCATAGTCACAGGCCACTCGCTTGGTGGCTCTTTAGCAATTTTAGCTGGTATTGAATTGGCTATGATGGGTCATGATCCATTGATTATTGCCTATGGGAACCCAAAAGTGTCTAATCAAGGGCTCTCCGATTTCATGGATTCGTTGTTTTTAACAGAAGATATCGAAGACACCATTGAGAAGGACAAGACTTTGCATAGTGGGTGTATTAGAATTGTTCATAAAGGTGACTATGTGCCATTATTTCCTCCAAGAAGTAATCATTTCATTCAATGTGGATTGGAATTTTTTATTGATGAGGACGAGTTACCTCACCCTAAAAGTGCTGTGAAATATTATGGTAAAGCTTCTGATATTTCTCATCCAGTGGAATTCCAAATGCGTGATCTTTTGTCCTTTGATCTATCAACTATTTTCCATCATAAAGAGCATGTCCATTATTTCTTCAATATTGTGGAATGCGATGATATTTATGATTTCTATGTAGAAGGAATAGAAGATGATGTTGCTGTTGAAGGAAAAGAAGAAGAAGAAGTAAAAAAGACAATATAATACTAATTGCAAATAACCATACCATAACATATATTCAATAAATAGCATTTCTGACATTAAAAAACACCGTATTTGTCAAGACTCAATAATAAAAAATCCCTGTCCTCCCCATAACCCCCATAAAACATAATATATCGTAGCACAACATTCATTTAAGGAGTCTCTAAAGACTCCTCAATAACTAAAATGGCTCCATTATCTGCATTGATAACAGTATCAACTTTAATCCAATTATCTGAACCAACAGAATTGACAAAATAATCGCCATTGTCATTCACCAATTTGATAAATTTCCCATTTACAGAAACCAATTGCACACCTCTTTCTTTATCTTCCAGTGCACTAAATGGAACTTCTCCATTAACAATATGTGAATTAATAAAATTCAATAAATTTGAACTCGTAATTTCATCAACTTCTTTCTCATCACGACCGGAATCAACAGGGATAGGAAACTGCCATGGTTTCAATGGTAATTTTTCAATACCTTCATTAACAGGTGCAAACACAATAAATTGTTCTCCTCTAGTGTTAAATTTATGGGAAGTTTCAACATCATCCCTTATATAAGAAGCAAACACGGAAATTCTTTTATTCGTTGCTAATGACGAAGTGAGTAAAGTTGGCCCGGTTTGTGGTTCTTCTCCTTCTGGAATATAAATCTGTCCCGGCAGTAACGAAGGTTTAGTTGGTTCTTTGAAAAGAGGTTGTTGTCCATCATCACCTCTTTTGATCAGTTTGTTGAAATTTTCTTGAAATTCGTCGTAATCAAACAGTTTTTTCGCTTGAGTGGCTGCTAATAACAGTGAGAGTGCAATGGTGAGCTTCATTTTGCGTGTTGTTCAGTTTTTAAAACAAGTTTTCAAGTTGCAAATGATTAGAAATTCTGGCAATTATGGCAAGTTTTTTTGAATTTTTTTTTTTCTTTCTTGATCTGAAATTTTGAGAATTAAAAAATAAATAAATAAACAACAAAACAACAATCAATACATAAATTCCATTCAAATTTGCTGGATAAATCAGTGACAATTTACTGCAAGGAAGCACGTTCTTCATCAGGAATTACTAAAAAGAAATGAGCGAGAACAAGCTTTTCAGCAGAGTAAGTTTTTGGGAAATTTGCTATCATTTATTTGACAACATAATAAATAACTAACCTTTTTTTTTCCTTTCATCAGTACAAAGCATCAGAGCTTCAGCAGGAGTTTGAACTAGCCGAGAAGAAGAAGAAAGACGCAAGACGCAAAATTGCAATGCAGAAAGTCATAGCTAATATAACAATGGATAATAACGAAATGGTGCTGCTTTTCCCACAAGTTTTCAAATGTTTTGTCACTAATGATATACAGTTGAAGAAGATGTGTTATACTTTCTTGAAGACTTATGCCACAGCAAGACCGGAATCAGCTTTACTGTTTTTACCGTTGATCAAACAAGATTTAAAATCAGCCAATGTTAAGGTAATTGCATTAGCTATACAGAACTTAAGTTCCATTCCAATCAGAGATTTTGTTAATGAGGCAGTGGAACCAACAGACTCCCTTATGAATGATAAAGACCCATACTTGAGGAAGATTGCCGCGTTTGCGGTGGCAAGATTGTTTGAAAGAGATTCAAAATTAGTTATCAAAGAGAAATTCATTGAGAAATTATATTATCTACTATCAGATCCAAATAACATGGTTATAACAGCAGCGTTGACCGCACTCTATGATATAACAGAGAAAAAAGATTCTTTGCCACTCACATTGAATAAAGAGCAAGCTATAAATTTAACAAATATTTTACCCAAATGTGATGAATGGGCTCAAGTTTCAATTTTAAATGCATTGATGAGTTATGTTCCACAAAAGGAGGATGATGCTATGACAATTATAGATAAAGTGGTTCCACATTTACAACACTCAAATTCAGCAGTGGTGTTAAATGCATTCAAAGTGCTAATTTATCTATTAAACTTCACTACGGAAATTGAAGACTATATTAAAAGAAAATTATCAGTATCAATTGTTTCATTATTATCAAAACCTTCAGAGATTCAGTTTTTAATTTTGAGAAATGTCATTTTATTAATTTTAAGTAAACCTGATTTCTTGGAATTTGATGTTTCAGGGTTTTTCTGTGCTTATAATGATCCAATATTTGTTAAAGATACTAAACTAGAAATAATATATTTATTGGCTAAAGAATCAAACCTGAATATTGTCTTGAATGAATTGAAAGAATATGCTACAGAAATTGATATTCAAATGTCAAGAAAGGCAATTAGAGCCATTGGTAATCTAGCAGTGAAATTAGATAGTGCAGCAGAATTTTGTGTTAAAGCTTTATTAGAATTATTGTCAAATGATATCGATTATATTATTCAAGAAGCATCAATTGTATTCAAGAACATTTTAAGACGTTATCCAGGTAAATTTGATAAAATTGTGTTTCAATTATTGAAATATATTGATAAGATTCAAGAACCTGATGCTAAAAGTGCAATCATTTGGATGATTGGACAATATTGTGATGTGATTGATAGATCTGAAATCTTGTTAGCAGATTTAACTTTTAATTTCTTGGAAGATATTTCAGATGTTCAATTAAGTTCATTAACTGCATCTGTTAAATTATTTTTAAGGAAACCAGAAAAGGGTGAAAAATTAGTTATCAAGTTATTGAAAATTTCTACAGATGATGTTGATAATCCTGATGTTAGAGATCGTGCTTTTTTCTATTGGAATTTATTATCAATACAAGATAAATTTCCTGGCACTGCTCATGAAGTTATTGATAATGAATTACCACCAATTTCAACACAGAATGAACAAATAGATCCAATGATTCTGGAAGAATTGGAACTAAACATTGGTACTTTGGCGTCAATTTATTTGAAACCAGTTGGTCAAATCTTTAGAACTGCAAAGAGAAAATTCTTACCACAAAGTCCAGCAAGATCTTCATCATTATCAATTTCAAGAACCTCATCTTCTCAAAATACAAGAAGTAATAGAAGTGGAACTGTATCAAGTGCAAACTCCACGAAGGGGACCTCTTACACTGAAGAACGTCATATTGATAGTTATGATGTTCAACCAGTTAGTGTGAAACCTTTGAAAAAACAAAGCACGTTAAGTCGTCGTTTGAGTGTCACAAGAAAACCTTCATTGCTGAAGTTTTCGATGAAGAAATAAAGTTTATGATAGAAATATAAGAGACTGAGGTTATTATAATTAATACACATGTACCTCTGAAAAAAAGATTCACTATTCGTTACTTTCATTATACTCATTATACTCATTATTCCTCTTCCTCTTTCTTGATACCCCATTTGATCTCATCATTTCTTATCTCTTGCTCATGTTCATTTATTCTAGTAATTGAATTGATTTCAACAAGATCATCCATATCTTCAATTTTCGTTAACGGCTTCTCAGCTTCTCTAACATCAATAATTTGAACATCTGGAGAAAATTTGACAGGTAAACCAACAGGTTCAATAGTTTCAACCACAATATCTGGCATATTTGGTTCAGGACCATCTGGAATACTATCAAGATCAATCTCTTTACCCAAAATAATGTTCAAAATGATAATTGCCGCAGGTTTTGAAACAACTAAACTATTCTCTTTACAAAAAGTCGCAACAATACAATCAGGACACCCAAATTCACATGAACATTCAACAACTCTTTTCAATGCATCTTCTAAAATTGTATGAATGTTATCAAAAGCTTTAATACATAATCCAGATCCATATTTCCCACCTTTTGCATCATGGAAAATTAATCTTGCTGGTCTTTTTCTAGCAGTTTGTCTTTGTGCAAATTCTTTTTCTGGGGCTTTACATTCTGTATGAATTTCATCAACACCACTAACAATGACCAATGGCAATAAACCGATTATTAAATGTTGAGCTGCATGAATTCCTCCAGCTGCATTTAGATTTTTCAATTTGATCAAATCCAATGCTTTATTTGGAATATCAATCCAGAACCCTTTAGAATGAATATGAATCGGTGGGTTATTAACTTCAACGGCATCCAAAATGTTATTTTTTTTATCCATTTTGAAAAAACCAAAAACAACGATAGTTGTTAAAATTTTACCGAAAAAAATCGGTACATCAGATGAATTAATTGATCTAACTAATTCAATTTCTTTTGGATCAACATCAGTGAAATCTCTTTGACTAGTTACCCAATCAACATCAACTCTTTCAACTTTAGCAAATTTTTCCTCGGAATTGAACTCTCTAACTAAATATGGATACCCTTGATGAATGAAAATACCACCTTCATATAATGTAAAACTTGTTCTTGAAGCTTCAATTTCTTCAATGACAATGTTCCTATTATTTGTAATATCAACAACTGCATATTGATCTTCTTCAATACCACGAATGGAGACGTTTTTAGAAGGCCATGGTAAATATCTATTTGAACATTCATAAAAATTCTTCTCATGATTGAAATATAATTTGTGTAACATTTTTTCTAAATTGGGGAAATATTTCAAATCTTTAATAGAATCAATTGGCATTTCAAAAGCTGCACATTGTAAGTGACCTTCTAAAACTAAAACATTATCAAAATCCAACACTAAATCTTGGAAATTTCTTTCCAGTAATAATTCTGGATGTTTCATATAATGTTGATCCACAGGTGCATCAGAACCAACAACTAAAGTTAAAGAGTCTTTATTACGTCTACCAGCTCTTCCACTTTGTTGATGGAAATTTGAAATAGATAATGGGAATCCACACATCACAACAGCATCTAACCCACCAATATCAACACCTAATTCCAATGCATTTGTTGAAATAATTGCACTTAAATTCCCGTGAAACATTTCTTGTTCAATTTTACGACGATCTGAAGCAGAATAACCACCTCTATAACTCATAACTTGAGAAATCAAATCTGGTTGATTCAAATCTAAAAATCTTTGACGAACTTCTTTCATTAATAATTCACAGACTCGACGAACATAACAAAATGCAATTGTTCTAACGTTATTCAACACCAAATTCACCAATATTTTAGCAGTTTCTGATATGAAATTTTCACGACCTGATGAATGATCAGATGGACTTATTAAAGGTGGGTTCCAAGCAACCAGATGTTTTTCACCAGCTGGTGATCCATCTTTATCAACATGAGCAATTGAATCATAATCAACACCAAAAATATGGTGCATATGTTTCACTGGGTCTTTCAAAGTTGCTGAACATGAAATAAACTGTAAATTATGATTACCAACAAATTCACACATTCTACGTAATCTTCTCATGACTAAAGCAACATGGGAACCAAATAAACCTTTATAAGTATGTAATTCATCAATGACAACAAATTTCAAGTTTAACAAAAAATGACGCCATGATTGATGATTTGGTAAGATACTTGAATGAATTGTATCTGGATTAGTGAAAATGACTCTTGCATTATGTTTAATTTGAAGACGTTTTGCTGAGTCTGTATCACCATCAAAAGTATCAACTAATGATTCTATACCGATATCATTCATTAAGTTGATAAAAGAACGTTTTTGATCTTGTGCCAATGCCTTTGTTGGGAAAATGTACATTGAAGTTGCCATTGGGATATTTTCAAGCAAATTTAAAACTGGGATTTGATAAATTAAGGATTTACCTGATGAAGTTGATGTTGAAATAATGACATTTTTACCCTCATGAAGTAAATTCAATGCATCAGCTTGATGAGAATAAAAACCTTTAATATTTAAAGATTTCATTAAATTTGACGATAGTTCAAAATTCAATGGTTTATAAACTGCTGCTTGTTCTGGGATGATATAAGATGCACAAATTTGATCTTTATAATTCACGGTTTTCAAAAATTCGATCATTTTATGAATAGTTGGTCTTTCACCATTTGGATCTATTTTCCTATTTTTAATCATTTCTTCAATCGGATCTTCAAATTTTCTTTGTTTAGGAATATGAACTTCTGCTAATTCTTTCAACTTGAGTTCTGATTTATCTCCATATTGTGACAAGAATGATTCCATTGATTTAATAAACTTCAAATCTCTTTTAGCAATCATTTTTTTAATTGATTCGGGTGTATAAGTTGGAACTTTAAAACCCAAATTTTTAGTTCTCGTTTTAGATAAATCACCATCCACAAACTCTAAGACTAGTATCTGTTCAACAGGTTCAATATCTTGCAATTCAAAAACATCAATGTCTTTTTGAATGAAACCTTTATGATAATCATATTTTTTAGTTTCTGTCATGATTTGATTCTCATCAATGTATCTGAAAAGAATATCATTTGGTAATAACACGATGAGTTTAGCAACATCCAGTGTTTTTAATTCTCTACCAATGGTTTTCTCCACTGGTTGTCTTAGGATATCAAATTTGGGAACAACATGTTTCCTTGAAGATAGAAATGTGAAATAAGAATTCAGTCTGAAATGTATTTTCTCTAGTTCTTTTGCCCATGCTGGCCAATGCGTGGTTGGAGGTGGTGACACTAGTTTCCTCTGTTTTGTTGGTGGTTTCTTAGCCACTGGAACATCGTCTGCTGGTCGCTTGGAGTCCATAATTTGCGGTGTATTTGGGTTATAACTTATTTAATAATATTGGAATTTATAGTGAGCTACTATTTAATTTCTTATACATACAAAAAAAAAAACAGAATTCCGGGGGTAAAAAGAAAGCAGTCGGAATGTTTATTAAATCGAATTGTACAAGAGATGAACAACCAACGAAGTGAAGGAGTAAAGCAGTTGATGAATGGATGAGATGGATAAGATGAATGTCCTTATTTTAGTGTTAAAAAGTTCTCCTTTTTTAGAATCAATTTCTAGCATCTCTAGAATGCGATCTTTTAATTGACATCTTTCTCTTCAAACTAGGCAAAGCAGCAGAGATATTTGTCATTCTTTCACCAGATTTCCAACCATCAAAATCAATCAATGCTTGCATACACCCCCATTCAGTGATTTTATTCAGCAACCAGTCCAAATTCACAGGTTTAGTCAAATAATCATTACAACCAACACCCAAAGCTTCTTGTTTATCTTGTAACATATTACTGGCAGTTAATGCCACAATTATCACTGGTGCTTTGAAAACATCAACGTCTAATTTATCGTTTTCAGTTAATGACACTGTCTCTAAATCAGATTTCGCGAATATACCAATCCCATTAACTTTCTCTAATCTTCTAATTTCCTTTGATGCCTCAAGACCAGACATCACAGGTAATTGAATATCCATTAACACTAAGTGGAACCCACCTTTACGCCATTTATCTATAGCTTCTTGACCGTTTTTAGCAACGTCATAATGGATTCTATGACGACGAAGATGTGCTGAAAGAATACGAAGGTTGATTAAATTATCTTCCACTATTAGCACGTTGATGCTAGGTAGGACTTTGGCCATTGTCGATGTTTCTTCTTTCCTCTTTTGGTTAAATTGTGGTTGAGATGAAGCAGGTGTGTTGAATTTATGATCTTCATTGTTGTTGTTGCTATTATTATCATTACTTGTTGTTGAATTTGGAGTAGTGCTAACATTTCGATTTACTACCGAGCTAGTTTGAAATTCTTTTGGAAGCATCAGAACAGCAGACGCAGGTTCAGAAGGGTTTGAATGTGATCTTTTATGAACATTAGAATTAACCAAATTTGATAAAATTGAATTATTTGGGTTTGATGAGGAATAAGTGTTATTCGAGGGAACTGAATTGATTCTTCTTGTGAAATAAGTTTCTTCTTCATCCTTTGTATCCTCATTTATTGATTGGAAATGTCTGCCTCTATTATTGATAATTCCTGCTGTATTTGGTGTAGTTATTGGGGGTTCCACAACCAAGGCCATCTCTGCAGTCATTCCATTGGGGAAAAAAGTGTCTAGTATGCTCCATACCGATATTTCAGGATCCAGTCCTATATCAAATGGAGACTTGCTATTAAAAGAATGAATTTTCAGATTGTTTAAAGATGTAGATAAGTTGTTAATATTAGAAGGTAATTTTGGCACCAAGCTTGATTGTTTTGACACCGAAACGGGGATCGGTGACAATGGCGAGCCCATTATTGGACTTAATTTAGTGGTGGCACTTGGAGAGTGGGATCTGATGGTAGATGATGGGGAGAGGGAGTTTGTTGATAAAAAGTTTGCACCATTTGGAGGTTGTTGTTGTTGTTGTTGTTGTTGTTGTTGTTGAGGTAAATAAGCAGGGTCCAGTTTGATAACAAAATCTGAAGGATCAGATTCTTTAGCCAAAGTAGTTGGGAATTTCAGGGATATTAAAGTCTTCAAGTCGTCAATAAGATCTGATTCCTTAACGTAAATTGAAGTTGGGTTCCCACCAGGTCTTCTAACCCATACTCTTCTTGTTGGTGGGTCTCTGTGGTCTTTTGATGTGATTAGAGTGGGTATAGCAGGCAGACTGGACTTTCTGAACATGCCGAATTGGTGTGGACTCGACGAGTAATTTGAATTTGTTGCCATTTGAGATTTATCTGGGAAAAAAAAAAATATAAAAAACAGAGAAGAAGAAGAGTGTTTCTGAGTAAATTATACGACTAGAGACAGTTCTGCTGCTTTCAATGTCGAATTATCCAGTTTTCTTGTCTGTAAAATCTTCAATTTCAGAGAAATGTTTTAATTTTAGCAATTTTATGTATGTACATTAATAAATATTTTGGTGATACAGTTGAAATTTTCACCTTTTTTCATTAAACATGAGCTGAATTGAATTGAATTGAGTTGAAGAATTAACGAGGAAAAAAATGGCTAAGAAACAAGCTGGAGAGAACAGCAAGAAAGCAGCAGGCAATGCCAGAAAGGCAGAGAACGCAAACAAGAAACGTGCAGAAGAAGAAAGCAGAAGAGCAGCTGCAGAGGACGCAGAATGGGAAGAAGATTCCAAGAAACCAAACAAGAAGAAATTGGAAGAGGCAGCTAAGAAAGCTGAAGCTGCCAAAAAGAAAGCAGAGAGAGATGCTCAATTGAAAGAAGAAGAAGCGTCTTTACCTTCCAAGGCATCCAGTAAGAACCGTGGTGCAGCTAAAATTGCAGCAAGAAGAACAGGTAAAATTGATGATTTCCTCAATGACCAACCAGTGACATCTTCAATCAGTGCATCAGGTATTGATGGAGCGTTAGAGGCATTGTCTCTTACCAAGAAAGGAGGTGCTGTTCAAGATAAAGATATTGATAGACACCCAGAAAGAAGATTTAAAGCAGCATTGGCCGCATACGAGGAACAACGTTTACCAGAGGCCAGAAAGGAGAATCCAGGTTTAAGACTACAACAAGTTAAGCAATTGATTTTCAAAGAGTTTGAGAAGCATCCAGATAATCCATTCAATGCAGCTACAAATATTGCATTCAATGCCAGTCAAAATGATGTTGAGAACTTGAAACAAAAAGTGAAGAAAGAAAGAGAAGAACGTTATGTTAAATAGTTTTTGTGTAAAAAGCTGTTGGTGTCTTCTTCTTGTTTCATTTTCATGTTGTACTTAAACTGAAATTACTTAATAAACGAAGAATTACATTACAATAAAATCTCATCTCTCATAGTTAACTTGAAAAAAAAAAAATTCACCTATACAAATATTTTTCTACTTATACATATTAAAGAAGAAGAAGAGAAGAAGATGTCTCAACCAGCTCGAAGAATCGGAGTTTTCCTCACCACACAAACACCGTTCTGCCAGGATTTCACACAGATACGAGGAATCCCAGCACATATCGCATCATTAGCATACCCAACTATTAAAAATCCCAAATTAATAATTTCAAATAATGAAGATATAGTAGTTCGATATCTTGGTCAAGATAGTCTACAATCACTTTATAGGAAATCCAGACCAGCGATCCATTGCAATTTTAGTAAAAGATGTGAACCTTTCAATGGTAACCTTGAAGAATTTGAACCTAAGTTAGTGAAGGAGTATTTGAAGAATAGTAGAAGTGTTGTACCTTTAGA
The DNA here is from genome assembly GCA_030565045.1 of Starmera caribaea. NCBI lineage: Eukaryota > Fungi > Ascomycota > Saccharomycetes > Phaffomycetales > Phaffomycetaceae > Starmera > Starmera caribaea. Next base: position 69,139 of record JAJMAV010000001.1, read on the forward strand.
TTATGCAGTATATCGTCGGAAATCCAAGAGAGTTGTTTATAAAGCTTTTTACAATAATTTCCCACGGGGCGATAAAGCAGAGTTGTATGATGGATTATATACAATTGATATTAAACGTGGATTGAGGGAGAAAGTCGATTATGATAGATTAGATTCCATTTTTAAAGAAATGTTTGCAATGAATTTCTTGGAAGAATTGACTAGTGAGATTGAAAAGTATAGTAAGCAGAGTTTAGAAGCACGGTTTATTAAGAAAGCAGCAGAAGTGCATTTGCATGATGATGTTATGTTTGAAATCCCTAAAGGTTTAGATTATTTATTTCCAAAAGAAGCTGTGAAGAAGATTAGTAAAGAAGAATTTAGTGAAGATGAACTTGAGATGGAGATTGCTAAATGTAGGGAAAGGGCTGAATTGAAAAATCAGCAGATTCGAAAGAAAAAAACAAAATTGTTATTAATCAATGAATGAATGAATGAATGAATGAATGAATGAATGAATGAATGATATCTTTTCAAAAATCTTGTATTATTTTGGATGAATCAACCCATTCAGGTAAATCAGTTTGGAAAATTTGGTCATCAATGATATATTTCCAAGCATGTAGATAAAACTCTTTAATCTCTTGTATTGGGAATAAAACTGCTCCACATTCATCACACTCATGATTGTGTTTCGAGTCTGATGACGATGTATTTATATAAATTTCAAGACTTTTCTGTTTTATGTCATTGAATTGCAATTCATTTAAATCAGGGAAATTGTTCAAGATTTTAGTGATTAGTTCATAGTTTGGATTTAATGGACTATAAAGAGGATCATTAACGATGGGGAAACCTAAGATGTTTAAATGTATTCTTATTTGATGAGTTCTTCCTGTGAATGGTTGACATAAGACAATTGATTGTTTTGCAATAGGATCATAATAAAGTCTTTTGAAAAATGTGATTGCAGGTTTAATATTGGATAAATGTGAATTATATCCCAATTTGATGTCAATGTTTGTTATTGGTGTAGAAATTTTCAGTTCATTAGTTGTTGAATGTATGGGGAATTCACCCATGACTTTAGCCAAGTACAATTTCTTTGTATATGATTTATCTTCTATCTTTTGTTGAAATGCAAGGTGCTTATTGACACCATGAGATCTATTATTAATTGATAAGATCAGTATTCCTGAGGTTAATCTATCTAATCTGAAAACCGGGGATAATGAGATTATTTGTGGATATGTTGCAGATAATTGTAATTTTAGTAATTCAGTGATTGAGTTATAGAAATGTTTAGTTGTATCTGGATGAACAGGGATCCCTGAAGGTTTATCAATGACTATATAATTTTGATCCAAGTTGATTTCTAGGATTTTAATGGATTCAGTGTATCGAACCGGTTTTTCATGTTTATGGACATTGCTCACTAGTTTATCTTTGTTTTGTAGTTTATATGAGAGTATCTGTGGGTATGAAATGGTGACACCTTGAGACGTGAGGATTGTAGAGTTGTTATTTTGTAGAGCTTTGAGATGTTGATCTGGAGTCTTTGATTTGAACTCGGATTGCAGCACCTCGGGCAGTGTTTTGCCAAACCATCGGCCTTTGACCGTGGTGGACCATGGAGTGAAGTAAGGTTTGACTGTGCGTAGACCGTTCTCTATGATGAACTCTGGCATTTTCGACATCATCATCATCATCTCTTCTCTTATACAGTGAAATAATTTTTTGATCTCATAGAAAAATTGAATGAAAATAAACATCACGTGACAAGTCATGTGATGCATTAAATAATATATTATATAATCAACTAATAATAAATTACATAACCAGTCATGTGACCAAACACGTGACACATAAACTTCCAAATTGGGTAAGACACATAAACTCATAAACTCATTATAATTAATTAGTTAGTTAGCTATCACACCATTTGCAACGGTTAGAAAACTATATAAACAACCAGTCTGTCTCTCAGTCAGTCATGCTACTTAACTGTGTGAATTACCAGCTGGTTAATTGGCTGATTGGCTTAATTAGACAGTGAATTAACGGTGTTTGAGAAGCTGGTTCGTGCAACAATCACACCACTTCTCTTCTCTTCTCTTCTCTTCTCTTCTTTTTCTTTCTGGTATGTAACGTGATAATTCTGAAATTAGAAGCAGCAATCACTTGATTCTGGAAGTTAATCTGTATGTAAAATGTGTTATGTATCAAGTCACTGACGAACTGACAGGATGAGCCGATTGTTGCAGTGTGTGGAACCACCCCTCTCTATGCTACTCTATTGAGCAACTACTATATAAACCCATTGCTTGCTCTTTTCCCATCTTCTCATCTTCTTACAACATCACTACTACTATTCACTACTACAAACTACAATCTACAAACAATGTTCGCTTCAACCATCTTAAGATCAGCTGCCTCAATCTCATCCCAACAAGTTGCTCGCTCTGCTGCTAAACCAATCAGAATCTCTGTCACTTCTTCCCAGATCAGACACATCTTCAACGTCTACGGTACTCGTGTCCCAAGACTAGTTGGTTACTTAGCTGGTATGGCCTCTGTCTTGTTATGGCCTCACGCTGCTGCTGCATTCATTGACAGAACTGGTGGTATCAACAACTGGATCAAACACTAGACCACTAACTACCACTGCATTTGCAAACTCCAATATTCAATTCTTATTGCCTATTAATATTTAATGATACACTGAATTTTATATTCTAATTAACGACTACATGATTTATTTACTTCTATTGTACTCTTCTGTCTTCTTCTATCTTCATCTATATCTGTATTTATATCTGTGATGCTTCATAGCTCTCATCAGTATAATAGTAAATCTACGTAGTAATACTAGCTAAGAAAAAAAATTTATCAAAAAATATTTCAGCCAAATTACCTCCATCTCAAACCTCACAAACGATGCTGCGAGGTCGTCTTATATCACCCATACTAGCTCGTATACACACAAACCATGTACATAACTCACAGCTACAGAAAAGACTGCTAGCAACAACATCAATCACCAATCAAAACTCATCATCCAAAAATCCTACCTCAACTCCATCTTCACACAACACTACAACCAACAACAGCCCATCTCAACAGACTCCTCATGATCCAAATGACCCTGATTATTTCCAAAAAATGTTTGATGATGATTTCAATGGATTCTTTGATACAGAACAAACAACTTCAGCACCATCTGATAATAATACTCCTAATCCTAAACCTGATGATATTGATCAATATATCAAAAACCAATTAGAAGGTGCTGCTCACATCAAAGAAAGAGATGAGCAGAATACCACCACCTCCAATAAACCAACAAATGAAGAACTTACTCAAAAGAAACCTTCAATAACTTCAGAACAATCTATGCAACAAAATCGTGAGTTTTTAGTGCTACCTCATGAAGAACTATTAAACCTAGAGAGAAGCCGCTCATCTAATTACCAAACTTATGCCTCTGATATTAATGAAACTAACGATAAAGTTGATCAATGGAATCTATTAAAAGATTTAAATGAATTAACTAATCTGAAATCTTCATCAAAAGGCAGAAAGAAAAAATCAACTCATGCTGATGATTCAACAGTTTTACAATACATTGATTCTTTCAAATCTCAATCTCAAATCATTTCAAATCTATCTTCATCAAATTATAAAGAATTAGTTGAGAAATTAAATAATTCATTCACTAAAATTCAATTGAATAAATATTTATCTGTTAATTACCCAAGTTTACTAAAACCATCTGCATCAAAACAAAAAATTATTGAAACTATCATATCAAAAGCTTGGAATTTATCTAAACCAACTCCAAATCAAGAACAAAACTCGATTAAGATTTTTGATGAATTAATTAAAGAACAAACTTTCATAATATCACCAAAATTTTTATTTCTTTTAGCAACAACTCCAGATTTTGCCAAATGGTTACAGGCAAAAGTCGATTTTACTTTAATCCCCAATGAAAATAAATTAGTTGTGAGAAGTACAAGTGAAATTTTAAAACAAATTTCTTTTATTATTTCCCATATTTCCAATAAAGCTGAATCTTTTGAATTTGATTTATCTAAAATTAACAATTATTTACATTCCCATAATCAACAATTGTTACCAATTGAAATGTTACAACGTGAAACTTCGGTTTTTTTTGAAAAAAATCAATTCAACGAAAATTTAATTTCTTTATATGGACTATCCAACTATTCACTTGCATTAGCTAAATTGAAAATTTTATCTTGGTTACAATTCAATCCTTTCAAGAAAATAAACTATCATTTCACTAATTTCTCATCAGCCAAACCAGTGGATTATTTCAGTGTATCTTCATTACCTTGGATGCAAAAAACCCAATCTTGGATTCGTTTAATTCAACCAAAATTTGTTTCATCTAAACAAACTCAACTCCCATCAATCCCAAATGATCAGATCTTCAACGAAATATCCTTGGAGAAAACTTCAAAAGACGTGGATATCTCAACATCGGTGTCAATTGGTCATCTTCTTTTCAATAAATCTTCATCATCATCATCATCATCATCATCACCACTTTCAATTGAACAATTATCTTCATCGCAATCAACTTTCCTAACAGATATCCCATTAATATCACAAGAAGCTTCTAAACTCCAACTCTATTCCCCACAAGACACTCTTCACGATCAAAAACTTATTGACAACCATTCATATTTCGCACAATTAAAATTCATCCCATCTCCATTCTCATCAACTTTTGATTTCTCTAAAATCCCACCATTGGAAATTTGGTTCGAGGTTAACGATGGTAAAATTGATAAATCATCGACTCGTGTTGTTCAAATTTTACAAGAAAATTGTTCAATGGTTAGTCTACCTGATCATTTCACAGATCTTAAATTTTCAACAACAATGAATAAATTTTTAATTGATTTGAATAATCTTGATCCTGGACACGTTGAGTCGTTATTAAAACCTGTTATTGAGACTGTGCGAGAACCAGTGAAGAAGAAAAGAGGTCCAAAATCTAAAAAATCGGTCACTGAGGCAGTGAAGGAATTAAATGAATTTAATTTACAAAAATTCTTATCACAAATTCAAATTGATTTTAATGATTTAATTGATATACCAGATTACATCGAATTATCTATTGATAACACCGCAAATTTAATCAAATTTGATTTCGAAACTTTAAATTATAGAAAAGAACTTAATTTGAAAATTGGTGATAGATTAGTTCAATACAATGTTATTGAAAATGGTGATGATGTTAATAAAGAATTGACTTTAATTGGTGGATTAACTGGAGAACCTTTAACTAGATCAGAGTTTGATGAGTTGATTAATGATACAAACAAGATTGTTCATAATTTGAATAATCCAAAATTGAATTTTATTAAATAATAATGACAATCTTCGAGATTTAAAAATTCACACATTTCATGTATATAGAAAACAGAATAATATAATATAGAATAACATAGACGGAAGTTATTATATGTAAATCAATCACCATCCAACATAATCCCTACCAACAGGTCTGAAAACTTTAATTTTACCAATCTTCATATCAGTAATTTTATAACTTGAATGTTTAATTTTACCATTTAAATCCATTTCAATTACTCTAAATTTTTTCTTTAAATCATCAAATTCAGTAATAACTGCGGCAAATGGTTCACCAGAACCACCAACTTCATAAATAACTTTTTGATGTAATTTATTATGACCTTGAAATTTAGCTTTATTAATTGCTAAAATATCACCTGGTTTAAATTTATCAATTTGTGAAATTTCCGAATGATTTAAATTTGAATAAATTATTGCTCCATAACTTCTTAATCCGACAACTGGTAATATCCCTGGGATTTGTTTGAAAATGAATGGGATCAATGGTTGATTCAACACTTGGTTTTGTTCTATCAATTTATTGGCAATTTGGAAAATCTTGAACCCAAAATTTTCTGAATAACTGTTTAATGAATTTTTAGATAAATTTGGTGTTTTCTCAAAATAGATTTTATAAGCTATTGAATCATATAGATCAGCAGGATCAAAATTTAAACTTATGATCGTTTGAGTATTATTTTGATGTAAAATATAATAATCTTTTATTATCAATTCACGTCCCAATCGTCTTTTAACAGTCTGTTCATCAACTTCAAATATCAAATCTTTACCATTACGTGCTTGATAAATTGGTGGTAATTCATTGTGACGTAACCACCATCCATTTGATAGATCTAAATTTGTGGAATTGAGTCCTGCTGCCGAGGATGATGATGTACTTGAAACAGAATTCTTTTTAATATTGTTGGTTGATAATGATGTACTAGAGTCGTTTGAATTAGGATTCATTATCAAGTCTGGTGATAGTGTAGATGATCTTCTGATTGTTTTTAGTGCTGCACTACTTGGTGATTCTGGTGCTGCACTACTTGGGATTGGTGGGAATGATGTACTAGTGGAAGTGTTTTGTGGAGAGATACGAGTGGAAATAGAAGGCACTGGAGGAGGTGGTACAGGTGCTGAGCTTGGAACCGGTGGTGGAGGAGGAGGTGGTGCTGATTTGGTATGTTGAGGTGATATTGGGGCAGCAGATGAAGGAATTGGAGGTGGTGGAGGTGGTGCTCTTGTATGCTGTGTTGAAACAGGAGCTGGAACTGGTGGCACAGGAGGAAATGAAGGTAATGGAGGCGCATTATTATTAGTATTCTGAGGTGATACTGGTGCCGGAATAGATGGGACTGGTGGTGCCACTGAGTTCAAAGGTTCTTCTTCAAAATCTTCTTTTGGATCACTTTTCAATTCAATCTGCCCTTCAATATCTGGGACTGAAGCATGAGGAATTGGAGGTGGAACTTCTGGTAAAACAGAACCTGAATGTGGAGGTAATGGTGGTGGAATTGAAGAATGAGTAGCAGCTTCAACATGCGGAGGCAAAGGAGGAGGAGCAGATTTTGAGGTTTCTGAAACTGATGAATAATTTATTTCAACAACAGATTCATCCTGTACTGTTTCTTCTTCTTCAGATTCAGGTTCAGGCTCGTTAGTTTCAATGTCTAAAGCAACAGCTGCCAATTTAGATGGAATGTCATCAGTTTCAGCAGTTGTAAGATCACCGTCTTTGATGGAAACTGGAGATACAGCAGTATCAACTTTTTCGATTTCCTGTGTAGCATCAACTTCAATTTTTGGTTCTTCATCTTTAGTTTCAACATCAATTTCTTTTTCCTCATCTTCATTTTCATCCACAGAGACATTTTTACGTAAAGCTTCTGGTAATTGTGGAGCTTGTCCAGTTGCAAAAGGCATAATTGGAATGGCAGCAGGTAAACTTCTTTGTTCAGGTGTTTCTTCAACTGGTTTAGTCTTTTTGGGTTTTTTGGAAGTTGAAACAGGTTTAGAACCTGGCATAGCAGAGGCAAATGGGTTGAAACCACCATACATACCAGAGCTTCCAGCTAATCTGGCCATTCTCTCAACCAAAGCAGCTCTACGAGCTTCTTCACTTTCTTCTTCGCTTTCAGTTTCTTCCTCATCATCATCTTCTTCTTCTTCTTCTTTTTCTTCCTGGTCATTTTCATCCTCCAACACTGGTTTATCATCATCTTCAGCTGGTTCTTTGTCCTCATTCTGTGTTGAAAATTCGCTTTCTTGTTTGCCACCAGTTGTAACAGACTCAATTATTTCAATATCACTATCAATTTGATCAGAATCAACAACCTCAGTACTGGAAACTTGTGAAGGAATTTCAGAAGCTTTAGAGCCCCCAGTAGTGTCTTCTTTGATCTTTTTAGCTGCAGCTTTCTTTTCTTGCTTTTTCTTTTGTGCAGCAGCCTCCTTTTCAGCTTCTTCTTGTTGTTGCTTCTGCAACAATGCAATTCTTTCCTTCAAACTTAATTTTGGACCTTCTTCTTCGGTGGTTTGGGAATTATAAGAAAACTCAACTGGTGTATCACTTTTTGCCTGTGATGGTGTTGCATATGATCCAGATTGGTAGTTGGTTTTCTTAGTTTCATTGAACGAAGGAACATATGAAGAAGCACCTTGGTAAACTTTTTTGTAAGGTTTTTCTTCTTGTAATTTGGCTGATGGTAAAGGTATTGATGAACCAGTATCAAAAGTTGATATTCTCTTTCCCAATGGCTTTGGTGCACCAGATTGTGACAAATACGAGTCTCCAGTTGAAGCTGGATCTAGTGTAGGAATTGGTGGGACGGAATGTGATTCCACTAGAGTTTCGGCTGGTAAAATTGGTGTTGGTGTTTGTTCTACCTCTTCTTCTGGTTCTTCATCCAAGTTGTTTTCAACGTCATCATCTGTCTCTAGAGCATCAGTTTCAGTTTCCAGCTCTTGATCAACTTCTGGTTCCTTTTCTTCCACATGATCTGGTTCTTTATGATGCATTGGTCTTTGAGGAGCAATTGGTGCTTGAATTTCTTCAACAAAATTCTTAGGAAACATCCCGCTCTGCTCATGGCCGTTCAGGTCGGTGTATACACCACTGTACCATTCCTCATCTTCAATCGCTGTGACTTTGATTGTTTGACCTGCTTTGAAATTTAAATCGTCTTCAAAATCTGAACTGTACTCAAAAAGAGCCCGCACATGAAATGGAGGTTGTGAATTGGACATCTTGGTTAATACACAATTGACTCGAGTGTGTGCTTCAAGCAGCTGTTTGACGGTCAGTTTATCAATTTAATACTGCTTTATTTTGGAGTTTTTAAAGGAGGCTGCCAGCTTTGGGGTTCAGCATAAATATTACCCGCAAATAAAACAGTATAAACTCGATTTATTTACTAGTCATGTACTGAATTTATTATTAAAACTGGTGACTAACATCACAAAGCCTACTTAACTTCAATATCGTTAATTCATTCATTTATAAAGCTCTAAAAAACCTATCTCTGTAAGTCAACAATCACATATTTCCCGGTCTTTGGACAATGAATAATAGCATATTTGGTTCCCTTAGACGACTCTTTGGACAATGCATTGTAGATATTAGTGACAAAACTTCTAGGAGTAGCGTTTGATGCTCCACCAACTTTTCTGATCCAATCTTCTTTTTGAGAAACAGATGTGATAGCTATCATGTCCAAAACTTCATCTTTAATAGGATCAACTGAGAAAATAGGTGAATTATTGGACAATTCATCCAAGATTGTGACACCACATTTTCTTGATGCTTCTTCAAATGTCCATCTGTCTTTTTTTGTGGATTTTTTAGCACTTCTGGTAGCTTCATTAGGAACATAGACAACTTTTTGATTTTCATTCAAGGTTAAAGACTGAGACAAATTTGTTGATAACTGATCTTCATCTGAAGAATCATCAGTGTTTGTGTTATTTATATATTCAGTAGACTCAGAAACTCCAGTAATTGAGTGCACCTTTCCATTTTCAATTTCTTTGATCAATTCCTCTAGATCCACATCATGATCAACCATGGTATCTAAATTCTTCAATTTGAATGGCTTGAACTTCTTCTTATTGGAGCTCTGTTGTTGTTTGATTAACACAACCCAAGTGGCTCCGTCATCTTGAGCTCGAGTTAAAACGTCATCTAAACTGTTGCTATTCCTCAACATATCAGCAGAAATTCCTCTATCCCATAACATCTTAGCAATCTCAAAAGCAACCATGTTATACCCAGAACTACTTAAAGATGCTATCAAAACGTCACACCGTTTTGGTTTCCAATCAACCTTATCAGCTGAATCTTTCAAAAATTTTCTTGATTGTTTCATTCCCCTTTTGTTGTTTCTTCTATCAAGCTTCATCAAGTTTTGCATCATACTAAATATCACTTCATAACCTAAGTTGAACCCAACAGCATGTGGAACATTGAAGTCTCCAGTTGATGGTCTCTCTAGCCTGGAAATCAAATTATCATATCTACCACCAGCTGCAATCATAGTTTGTCTGTTACTATTTTCAGATTGTGAAACTGCTTGAAACATAATACCATTTTGATAAAAATCTGAATTGAAGTTACCTAAAGGTGAAATGTAAACTGGTGTTGAAATTCTAAACATCTTCACATATGCCAAAGTTTTAGAAATGTAATTCAAATATTTATCAATCTTGATAAGATGAACACTATCAAGCATTATTCTATGTAATCTGATTTTAGCATTTTCTAAGTCTAATTTGAAATCAAACTGTTGTAAATCATGAAGTGCTGTGCTTGTAACATCTAACTTGGTTTTCAATTCTTGGAATGCTTGTTTCATTGTCATAGTGTAACCAACTTTTGTGAAAATACTTGCTGCAATCGGTCTTTGTGCTTTATCAATACCTGAAAACTCAAAAATTGCATCTAATATACCAGAATGATTCAAGATAATACTTGTCGTTGCCATTGGAAAAATTGGGAAAATGTTAATAATCTCATCTAATATCTTGATTGCTTCAGCTTCATGGAACGGTAAGTCTGAGTTATCATTAGAAACAATATCAAAATCGATTTCCAAGAATCTACCTGGTTCAGAACTAATTGAAGCCCCATCTGGTCTATAAACATATTCAACTCTAAAAAATTTCTCCAAATCCACGCTGTTTTTCGATAAGAATCTAGCCATTGGTAAAGTTAAATCATATGGTAATTGCAAAACAGAACCAGTTTTATCCAAAACTTCATAAACACTTTGTAATGAATAAGAAGGTGATTTAGGGAAAATATATGGTGGATCTCTTGATTGAATAGCACCATGATTCTCAAAAATACCAATAATTTTTTTAATAATTTGACTGTTTAATAGTTGTGATGCTCTGCCGTAAACTTTAGAGTTTCTATCATAAAGTATATCATTAGCTAGATTATAAGGTTGAGAAAACAAAATCTCTCTGACTTGCTCTTGCCATGGTGACGCTGGATTAGCCAAACTTTTCAATGCCTCTTTGATAATTTGATCTTGTCCTTTCACCGGCAACAATCCTGATTGTAATAATTTATCTGCAGAAGGTCTAGCATCTGGATTATGATTTAACAACATTTGAATGATTTTTTTCTCTGCTGATAATTTACTAGATGGGAAATCAGATGGGAAAATTATATTTGATGACCTTAGTGATTTAAGCACCATAACTCTTTCCATACCAGTGGTCAGTTTGTAAATCATCTCAAAAAAAATTATACCTAAGGAATACATATCAACTTTCTCATTATAGTTACCATTTCCTGTTAGAACTTCATTAGCAACGTATAAAGTAGTACCAATATCAGAAGTCAAATCACCAGAGTTTGTTTTATCTTGTTTAGTGATTGCAGCAATAGAGTTATGAACGTTTTTAGCAAGACCAAAGTCACCAACTTTGATATTTCTTGATTGATCAATGAAAATATTCATTGGTTTAAGATCTCTATGGATAATACCTTGAGAATGAATATGACTTAAAGCTTCCAACATTTCTCGTAGAAGTCTGAAATATTCATCTGGTTTATTATATAATTCCCCATTTTTGATCAAATCATATAAAGTGTGATTTTCACAGTATTCCATTTGAATGAACAAGGTACTCATTTTCTTGGACTTTGATGAGCTTTTATGTGCTGACCATCTTGATACTGACCCTCTAGCTCCCATATCCTTTGTTCCGGAACCATCAGTACTAGTATGACCATTATCATCTTCATCCGAACTGTAACCAAACTCAATCTCTGGGTAATCTTCTGCAATTGAGTTAGAAATGAAGTCTAAAGTGTGACTTCTATTGAAACTTGGTCTTGAGAAACTTTGAGAAACCATTTTAGAATTTGATCTCAAATTAGACTCTTCTTCAGACTCATCAATACTTCCACTATCATCACTGTCATCATCATCATCGTCGTCGTCATCATCATCATCTTCATCTTCATCAGTGGTGGATTCAAAAGCATTTTCATCGTAGTCGTAATCTTCTTCCAACCAAGCAGCATAATATCTGACCACATATTGATGATTCAACCTTGCTAATAACATAACTTCATTCAAGATACTAGACAGTCTATTTTCAGTATGTCTAATTTTTTTAATAGCATAAAATCTACCATCTAATCTATTACGAGCTTTGATAACTTGACCAAACCCACCTTTACCAAGATTAGCACTTTCTTCAAAATCTTGAGCGTATCTTGATCTAATACCAGCAGATTGATCTTGACTCAAATATGAAAATCTTTGACCATTATTGAAACTTCTTCTTGGTTTTCTTGAGTTTGGTAATGACGATATACTTGAAGTCAATAAATTTGAATCATGAAAACTTCCAGGATGGGTATTATTTTTGACTAAAATATTTGGATTTGGTTGATCAATATTACTTCTAAGAAATTTTGATGGTAAAAGTTCTAAAGGAGATGGTCTTCGTCTCTGTTTCTCAACAAAAATTCTTTCGATGAATTCTTTTATTGATTCATCTAATGGATTAAATGACAGAAACTCTGATGGTGATTCATATCCCTTAGTGACATCAGGACCAGCAATCAATTCAATGAAAACAATCCCCAAATCCCAAACATCAGTTTTTCTTGTTGGTTGATCATTATCCTTTAACTCTGGAGCTTTCCATTTACCACATTCCAATAGATCAGTAGGATAAGGTGTAAAAGTATTAGGGTAGAGAGATAATAAATTTATGATTCTAAAACCATAAGTTGCATGTTGTAATTTAGCAGTTATTATACCCAAATCAACATTTTTAAATAAAGTGATTGAATTCAAATTGATAAATCTATGAACTAAACCAGCTTTATGTAAAGTTTCAAGACCTTCAATCAATTGAATAATCCAGGTTCTTGCTGATGCTAAGTTGACAAACTTGACAGTAGTTAAAAGATCTTCTAAAGTACCAACAGATGAATACTCAGTTAAAATTCTAATTTTGAAAAGAGTTTGGTTTTGACTTTCAGATGATGGTAAAAAAGGTTCAATTTTGAAAGCATATAAAGTACAAATATTTTCATGTCTTGTGTTCAAAACTGTTGATAATTCTTTTTCTAACTGTTGGATTTGTTTTTTCCCATCAGAAGTTCTAAAATTTTTGTTATCAAGGTGAATCTCAGTTAATAATAATAAACATTCATCTTCTAATTTTTTATTTTCATAGATTTTAGCAGGTGTTGTTGATGGATGGAAATAAGGTTTAACCAAAGTTTGTTTGGAAAATGATAACATATCTGAAGATTTTGAAGTGATACAATTAATGACGGCTTTAAATTTATAATTCAAATTATTTGATAATTTGATTTCAATTGGGGAGTCAAAAACATAAGCATCACCTTTGTCAATGAGTTCACTTGGTGGCATCAATAGTTTCTCATCGATAGTTTCAACAACTGATTCGCCATTATTTTTAGAATCTGAATTACCATTAATATGACGTTTTTTAATTTCTTTGGCAATCAATTGTTCTTCTCTTTCCATATCCAGTTTCTTTTTAGCCTCTTCCTTAGCAGCTTTCTTCCTTTCTTGAGCTTCTAATTCCTCCTTTTCAGCTTGTAATCTGATTCTTCTTTCATCATCTAAAGAGTTTGTATTTACCGTTTTCTGGTAATCATCTAATTTTTCTCTTATTCTATCAGTTATTTCATAAATCATTTCATTACCTTTCAATTCATTGGTTTTATCTTTAATCATTTTTTCAAGATATTTCTGTTGACTTGATAATAGATTGCAAGTGTTTAAGATTGTGATATTTGGAACCGATTTTGGATACGTTGCAGGTAATTCAATTCTTAAAGTTAATTGAACCATTGGATCTGTATCACTTGATTTTAAAACAATTTCAAATTTTGGGGAAGGATGTTTACTCCATGCAGATTGTTTTTCAGTTAGATCCTTGAAATCTTCCATATAGATTGACTCAAGAGCACTGACTTCTGTCTTTTGGACCTCAAAATAATCTTCTAAAGTCTTTCCGTCCATGATCTTCTTTTTCTCTCTCAATTAATATTGTGTGTATCTTTCTCTGTGTGTTCGATGTAAACGTTGTTAGTTGTGTTGTTATTTTGCTTCTTATCCGTGTAACAAAGTTGAAGTAATAAGGTATTTTGTGTAATCCAAATCTGTACTTCCTTTTTAAACAACTGTGGAGACGCTGCCGTTAGTAATGTATTGTATATTTTGCAAATTGCCACCCGAGTACTTACTATCTGAATTGCTTAAAAAGACATCTTTAAATGCTGGTTTAATGTAATCTATGTGTATCAATTGTGTGTATGAAATGCAGGAGTGCAGTAAGTATTAAAAGTGGTTGTGTATCAATAAATGGCCAGCAGTGTGACGACGGATGTGGTCTTTGGAAAAAAAAGGTTGGTGGCTGTTTTGTTGTTTACGTTTTGAAAAAAAAAATTGATCAAATTTCAACTGAAGTCTAAGACAAAGTTTTTTTGACAGAAAATATTGGTTGGTTGAAAGATCCGAAGGAAAAAAAAAGATAATAAAGTTAAGTTAAAAGAGAATTGAGAGGGTTTTTATACGTGTGTATGTTTGTTAAGCTGATGAGAAATATGAAATCGTTGGATTGGTCAAAATAGAAAAAGAATTGAGTATTTTAGGACATGTCAGTTGAGTCATAACTTATAATACAAAATAATTATTAAGACGTTGTCTACCTGCATGATCTTGAATTAGATCAAGGCTCTAATCACGATTCACTACTATGGATTTTGAACTCAAGTGAAGCACACTCATTTCCTTCAATATTATGAGTTAGTTATATATTCAACCAAAGATTATTCGGTGCCAGCACTGCTTAATGGATGTGTCTCAGCAAGATTTGAGTTTCTGACACCCAGATCTTCAAAATCTGCAGCATTATTAGCAACCATCACATCTAGTTTCTCTTCAGTAACATCAGAATCATCCAAAATAGGTTTGAATGCAATAGGGCTTGTTAACTCTGGGAAATTTCTTCTATAAGACCAGTAGGCAACAGTCATACCAATCAAGCTCCCTAAAATAACATCAATGAAATGATGTCTATAATCCTCGGTTCTTGATAGCGCAATTAAAGCGGCTCCTAGAGCAGGGATAGATGCAACAACTTTTCTCCAAGATCCAGTGAATGGATGCTCAGTTAGTAATTGTCCATATAACCATAAAGTCAAATAACCTAAACCTGCAAATGCAAGACTTGAATGGCCTGAAGGTGTAGTTCTGAAGCCGTCTGCAAGTCTATGTTTATGAGTAGTTGTACAGACATCTTTGGCAAACACCAAAACATTAATAGGAGTATCTGGCTTAGGAATGCATCTTGCAATGAAATCAGGTCTGTGTCTTCCAATCCAGTTCTTCAAGACATCAGTAAATAACCCATTGACAAACACAGACACTAATAATCCTAATATAGAGATGTAACCTAAATACAATTTGTGTTTAGGGTGCCCGATTATCAATGTGAAAAGGGTGATAACCACTATTGGAATAATTATAGAATAAAATTGATTATGAGCATTTGGAACACGTTCATGCTCAGCAAAAGGGTGATTGATGGTCAAATCATTAATGAAAAACTGTCTTTCAAATGGTTTGGTGAAGTAGTACTGGAACGAGTTGATAAAGAACACCACGGGCACTAACAACACGTCGCCCACACGCCATTTCTTCAAAAACGGGTAAAAGGTGAGTCTGTCTAGTCCAAAACTGAGTCTGCTAATTGCCATTGTGAACCTTGTATGTATTACAAGTTGATATCTGTAGTAGTATTCACAGCTGCACACCAAAATATTAATGTCTATAAGCTCTACCAGCAAACAATCAACGTCTCTAGTGGGTCGATATTCAATATATTAATTACCTTCAAACAAAATATCAAAACACTGCAGAAATTTAATTTAATTTTTGAAATGTGTCTAGACTCTAAAAACTCCAAAAATTGAAAATTCGTCCGGGTGACAAAAATCTTATCGCTTTGTTTATTTTTTCTTCAAAATTCAAAATTCAAGTAATTTTCTTATAAAAGCAGCGCGCCTGACACTTTTTTTTGCCACACTGAAAGAACGAGATCAACACTGGAAACTCCTCGGCGGCAAGGTTTGCAGCACTGCCAAACACTCCAACTCAACACAGAGCATCAACACCAACCCATTGAACACACAGATGCCTCCACAGTTCTTCAAAGACGCCCAGAGCGGGCTCAACAACAAGTTTGTTCCCAGATCCTTCTCGTTGAATCTTAGAGAAAAGGACTTCTCGCACCACCACAACAACAAGCAGCAGGCAGACACCACGGCTGGTGGTTTCTCAAATACCAGTGACACGGGCTCAGAGGCAACATCATTGCATAGTCCTAAGGCCACTTCAACAGCGCCTTCCACAGGCGGTTCGTCGTCTTTCTTCAATAATTACCCTAAACCTCAAGGTGGCGCTAACAGCAGATCGGTGTTCAATCCAAGTAATAGTCATCACCAGCAGATGGATTCTTCTGATATTTCATTAGAAGCCATTGAAGAACAGATTAATGGTAATCTTAAATCTGCAAATCATCGTCAACGCATTCAAAATAACGGCAATGACGAAGACGAAGACGATGAAGATGATGATATTCAGATCACTGAAATTAGAGAAGTGAATGAGTCAGCGATTGATTTAGCTTCTGATTTGAAACAACATGCACGTTTAGAAGAAGATGCTTCAGGAATTGAAAAAGATCCAAACACTTCCATGGAAAATTCAAATGATTTGGTTTTAGAAGCTCTCTTCAAATCCCAGAAATTGTGTCAAGTTTATAAAAAACAAATCTCAGAGAAAATTTCCCGAATTTCCACTCAAGAGGAAATTATTTCAAATCAGAAGTCTCAAATTGACTCATTGAAAACATCTTTCAAAAATTTCAAAGAAAATTTGTTATCAATTGAACAAGCTTCTAAAGAATTACAACAGTCAAGAAATAATGATAATAGTATAATTAACACAGTGAAATCGGATCATAAATTGGTGCTTGACAAGATGGAATCTTTCAAATCAGAAATTGTAAATTTGAAGAAAAAAATTGAACATCTTAAACAAATTAAAGTTTCTACAACGTATGAAGTGGAGCAGAGTATGATTTTGATACCTAGTTTTTGATATTTTTTCTTATTATATGGAGTTTTTGTTATTTTATACTCTCTTAAGAACTTGATTAACATTTAGAAAACAAAGATATAAAGTTTCTTCAATCCCAAATAGGTGAAACTTCAGGTCTTTTATCCGAACAAAAAATTAGAAGTTCTAATTTAGAGAAACTGCTAGAAAAAACTAGAAAAGAGTATGATGATAAAATATCCAAATTTCTTGAGAATCAAGATTCTTTTGAAACTCTCTTAGACGGAAGTATTGGAGATTTGAAAAATGATTTAAATCTGAGTTTAAAGTATGTTGCTGTTGGATTGTTAATCAATTAAATTGATATTGTTGTTAAAACTAACTTTTTTTTCAAGAACAACCACAAGCAGTTTAAGTAAACCAATTTTATCAATTCAAAATAGTTTCAAAGAAGAAATAGAAAAGTTAAACAATAGGTGAGGAAATTAAAAATCCTATTTTCCCCTTCCGTTTTTATAATACTAACTTTTTCAAAAGTTTTTCAACATCTTTAAGTATCAGCGAGTCTAATTTTACCACTTTAAAGTCAATGATTTCAAATTCAAATGAGAAGTTCCCATTAAGAATTGAAGAAATTGAAAAGAAGTTGAGTAGAAATTTACAAGAAATTTTGGATAAACAAACAACTTCTGTAAATGAATTTTTCAAACTTTTTCAAGAAACCAAAGATAATATAACAACTGAGTTAACAAGTGGGTTCAAATCTTCAAATGTCAAGTTACTTGAAGTATTTGACAAATTTGAATCTGTTTTCAATGATTTACAGCAAGAGAATAAGAAATATCAAACTGAATTATTGAACGAAAATAAATCTTTGAAAATAATAAATGATAAGAATGAAGAAAATAATAAACTGTTAACCATTGATATAAGTAAACTAAAAGAAGAAATTTCAAGATCTAAAGTTCAAGTCCTAAATCATAGTGAAACAAACTCAAAATTGAGTCAAGAAAATCAAAATTTGACATTTAAAATAAAAGAACTTGAAACAACACTTGATAAGAAAGCAGAAGAAATTTCCATCAATGATGAACAACTAACTAAAATTAAAAATAACTATGAAAGTAAACTAAGAACTCAACTGGAAATTCATAAAGTTATATCTGAGGAAAAGACTAAATTGAAAACTGAGCTAGATAAGGAAATCTTAACATCAAGATTAAAGTTTGAACAATTTGAAAAAATTAAAAATCTGAATGAAGAATTAGATAAAGAGAAAACCAAACAGTTTGATAGTTTCACTAAAGAAAACTCAATGTTATTGAAAAAAATTGAAAACCTTCAAAATGAAAATAAAAGTCTTTATATCAAACTAGAAGAAGTAACAACAAAACTTTCTCATCTTCATCAACTTCAAAATGAAAAACCAGCACCAATTCCAACTAAAATAACCACTATTGAGCCTAAAGCAATTTCTAATAATACCAATCATAACCATAATCAAAATAATAACACATTACTTAGTACTCAAGACTCATTCAATGATTTAGAATTAACAAATTCCAAAATATCAATTTCGAAACCACAACCACAACCACAAGCTCAACAAAAACAAAAACAGAAATCCAAACCAATTGCCAAATCATCATCAAAACCACTCACAAAACCATCAGCATCGACAACAACAACAACAACAACAGCATCTTCTTCCAAATACACAAAACGTAAAAAACTAATTGATGATTTCTTCACAGATGATCAGTTATCACCAGATATTTTCGATGATTTTGAACTTGATACTTTAAACGAACCATCATCAATCCAGCCAAAACGTTACAACAAACGTACAAAAACTATAAGAATGTGATACCATCTACTTATCTATTTACTTTATACCTTTTAATTCTCATTGTGTCTAATTAATAAAACCAACCCAGTAGCATAACTCAAACTGAACCAAGTCATATGTACCTCTAACTGCTTTTCTTTTCGATTTCTTTGATAATCTCATTTTTATTCAATCTATGCATCATTTTAACGGGTCTTTGTTGATTAAATCTATCAAAATGTAAAACAGGAACATCAAAACAATAACGATCCCACCAAATTTTATTCAATGGGTCTTTTATATCAACATAAGTAATTTCGAATTTATTAGAAATTGAAGATTTTGATTCTTCCACTGATGTTATAACTGATTTTGCTTGATCACATAAACTGCAACCTTCTTTGCCAAATAGCGTTAGGTTGACTTTGTTTTTGAGTGTGATGGATGTAGTGAAGCGTCTGATTGGTGTGCTAAACATAGTGTAAGTGAGTTGACAGCTATGATTTGATTGGTGCTGATGTAAAGAGAAAGTTTGAAATTTATTCAACATTCGACGAGTTTTTTTTTAAAAAATTCGATTTCATACAATAATTATATGTCTAAACTTAAAACATTAATCAGATAATTATTAAAATTGAAAAATTTGAGTATAAAGAAAAGCTGTTTTGTTTTATTCTTGCTGTCATTTTTTCCATACACCAGGACGTAATTTTGGCTTGTTATTTTTCCGTAAAGTTTCACTGTGATTTTTCAGGTGGTCTGGAATATTAATAGGTTTAATTGTAGAGTCATCTATCAAATTATCCACTGACAACCATTTTCTAAAAAAAAAAAACGTTAGTTTGATACTGGTAACCACCATATGACCCACGTGAACTTACTCTTTTGCATCAGGATTATAAATTGACACAATTTTCAAAATCTTTTCACTGGTTTTTTTAACTGTTTGATCATCAAAAAGTAAAAGACCATTATGCACTATGTTTCTTAGCATTGTATTCTCTTTTTGTATATATTCTTTCATACAACACGAGTTATGAGTCTTCACAACTTCATACAAAATTTGGTAAAACAATTTCTGGAGAGTTTCTTCATTTTGAGAAGTGACTTTGAAACAGTCGTCCAAGATGGAAATGAAAAAAATATATTCTTCACAGTCGCAATGTGTAGCAAAATGAATCAATAAAGAAGACACTTTAAATTTGATGTACCTAATAAGTGCCTTATTCAATGACCCCATTCTATGGCTGACAATCAATATCTGTAAATTAACCAGATGCATTAATAAAGATTTATGTGGAACAACGCTAGGTTGTAACTCCCATTCCTTTAATTTTTCAGTGACAGCAAAATGCTTCTTTGGGGTAAAGTTCCAATGTGCAAAAAGATACTGGAGAGTGATATCCACAAACAATTTCTGAGATGAGTTGTTTTCATGAACATCAATTTCATTTTGATAAGTCAAAATATATGGGAATAAACCTTTTGCAATAATCATTTCCATATTTTCATTGACAATTAATAAGAAAACATTGGCATTCTTCAATTTGTGTGAGTTGGCCATAATTGCAACAAGTCTTAGTATGCTTAACTGTTTTTCATATTTAGGAGTTGATAAATCAGTTAAAATCAAAAATAACTCAAAAAGAGTCTTCTGCAACACCCATTGATTACTATATTCCATGAATTCAAAATGATCAAGTGTAATTATCTCATCAATATCTGCTTTTTCACTTTCCAAAATATTGATTTCTTGTAGTAAATCAAATCTATAGTCCTTTGGTCTCAATGATAATAAATTCTCCAAAATGGTTAGATCTGTAGGGTATTTTTCAAAACACTTGAACACTTCAATATTATAGGCTAGTTGTTTCTCGGAATCTGTAGGTGAATCAGTGGACAAATTTTCCAACACTTCTATTGGTTTGAAAAACTGACCATCCAGATTGGTATTTCTATGATCAAACATTGAAGGATGTCTAGGATCATTGCTTGTTGAGGTATTTGCTAATTGTTGTGCGTTTTGTTCTTCATCTATTGTAAATTGCATCACTTCTCTATCCTCGTTTACCAAATTATCAATATTGATCATTGTATTTAAAGACCAACCAGATCCAGACGAACTCAAATGTCTCCTTTTACTCATGGAATATTGGTATTCTCTAATTCCAAACAGAATGGCGGTGAGCACCATATAAATGAAAATCATTGAACCAAAAATATAAACGGGTTCAAGTATCTGAGACAGACTTGATTGTCTCTCATGCGATATTGAAGCAGTTTCAAACATTGTAGACTTGTCATCCAAATACCCTAAATGGTACACGTCTGAGTTGATACCAGGGTATCCCTTTCTGGATTGGTCCTGGGCTTTTGTTGGTGTGAGATCCATTATTTCTTTAAAACCGGCTAAAAAATAGAGGCCATTCAGAAGAGTTGGAAAGACGAGTTCATTGATGAAATTGTGGTTTTGTATACTAATTTCAGATAGTTTTCAGATAATTTGATTTTGTGTCACGTCTTTCTGTACATATTCATAAATCGAATATAATTTTCGATGTATAATGAAAAAAAGAGAAAAAAAATAAGTTTGAAAAACTAAAATCTGCGAAAATTCATTAACATCAATTACACTGAACAGTAATGAAAAATGACACTGAAAATGTAGTAATTAGTCGACAAGAATACAACGCCCTTTCAAGATAAAGGGAAAAAATAACGACATTTTTATTTCGCCACTTTTTACAATGCACTCATATTTACTCAAAAAGCAAATGCTCCGCGACGGGGAATTGAACCCCGGTCTACCACGCGACAAGCGGTAATTCTAGCCACTAAACTATCACGGATTTTGATGTTTTTCTAATTTTTACTGTTCTTTATTATGTGACTGCAGTGTTTTTGCTACATACGCTGTATCACTAGTTTTTTTAGTGTTTTAAAGCACCACCGTATCAATTAACAAGGTGTACATCACACAAGATGTCATTTGAAGTGGAAAATTCTGCAAAACAAGCGAATGAAACCAAAATTAAAAATTATCAAGATCGATATTACCCGCTTCAAACTGACACATTTCCATTTTTTGTTTGTTTACCTATTTAAAGGGCAGCTTTCCAGCTTGATCTTTTTAGATTTGTTTTCTTTTCTTTAACTGCTTCAATTGATTGAATCTTCACCCAAACAGTGTGCGCTTCACAAAAAGTCACAGCCATAACTTACTACAAGCGCCTTAGTACAATCTACCGCTCAGTTCTTAGTGCTCTTTTTTCACCCATCAATTGTCACTCATTTTGCCACTGCACTCGCCACAACCGAAATTTTGAAATCTCACACTTGCCACAGCCAATTTGGGAAGGTTCAAATCTCAAAAATTTCGCTTGTGCTGATCATTTTGTTTTGGTTTCCTAGAAAAATTAGAATGTTTTGATATTGATCCTGTGTGCACTGTGTATATTTGAAATTTGCAACTCTAACAGCACTACAAAGAATCTTCTTGAAACTACAAGAACTGTCAGTCTATACAACAAATATAAAGAGTCTTTGTTTATCATATCACTTCAAAACATAGGCAGTGGATTGAACAATAAAACACATCTACATATAACATTCTTTAGAAAATTTCCAAACTCATTTTAGTTCGGTTTGTTTACTTTTTTTTGAGATTGAGTTTTATAACCGCGTTTTGAACTCACCGCATTCATTCAATATCATGGCAAGAAGATACACAGATATCCCCAACACACCAACTCCATTTTCACGCACCACTTCAGAATCAAATGAATTAGAGGTTGGAACAAAGCTAACTATTCCTAACATCGGTAAAGTCATATTGAAATATATTGGTCCAATTGATAACAAAAATGGGAAATTCGCTGGTATTGAAATTATTGGGAATCAATCAAACTTAGGTAAAAATAATGGCGATGTTGATGGGAAATATTATTTTCATGTTGATAAACCTGGAAATGGTTTATTTTTACTTTACAATAAACTAGTTAAATCACTTGAATTTGCTGAAAATCCAATGAGAAGTCCATCAAGATTGTTCTCACCGGTATTAAGCTCAAGAGAAACAATTGCTACTCCGATGGTTGGTGGTATATCAAGATCAAAACCAAATTCTCCATTAGAAGTTGAATTACAAAAAATTACATCTGATAAAATAATAATTGAAAATGAAAAGGAAAACTTACAACAAGAATCAAACTCATTAAGATTACAAATATTAGAACTAAACAATAAATTGAAAAATGATGACTTACTGTTAAAAGAATTTGAAATCAAATCAAGACAATTTCAAATTCAATTAGATAGCGCCAATGAAAGAGTAAATAATTCTGAAAATAAATTAATCAAACAGAGAAAAGTACATGAGGAGCAAAGAAAAGAGCTGCTTGAAGTTATTGATCAATTACAAAGTCAAGTTGATGATAATGAAAAATTATATCTTAGTGAATTAAAAAAATTACAATTGGAAATTCAGCAAAATAAAGCAAACAATGAATTGATTGGGAATTTACAAAAACAAATAAAGCAAAATGACTCAAATGATGATGCAAAATTAAATGAGTTGAACAGCCAATTAAGCTTACAATCAACTGAAATTGTCGCTTTCAAAGAACAAATCAAATCTCTGGAGAAAAAAATTACTGATTTGACAAGAGAAAATGACGAATTGAAATATAAATTGGAAAATGTTTCAACACAACAAGCAACCAACAATAGTAATAATGATGATAAAATTTATGAATTGGAGTTAAAATTGGAGAATAAGGAGAAACTCATCAAAGAACTAAGGAGTGAATTATTAAATGCGGAAAAGCAATCTGAAAAATCAGTTGAACCAGTGACAATTAATACTGATGAATTCGAAAAGAAAATCAACAATTTACAAAAAATTGTAAAAGAGAAAGATGAAGAAATTAAGTCAGCTAATGAAAAATTGCTAGCTTTAGAAAAAGAAGTACTGACTAAAAACTCAAATACATTAAAGATTCAAACATTAGAGAAAGAGTTGATAACTAAAGATGAAGAGTTGAATAATAAAACTATACAAATGGAAAACATACAAGATGAATTTACAAAACTTCAACAAGTTTCTAAATCAGATAAACATGAATTAAATGAAGAAATTTCCAATTTAAAACAACAAAATGCAAGATTAATCAAACATGAAGAAATGATTGAAGTTTTGAAAAAAGATATCAATTTATTGAAGATAACTAAAGATGAAGAAATCTCTAGATTAGAGGACCAATTATCACATACATCAAGACATGATTCGATAATTGAAGAGAAAGATCTGGAAATAGAGTTATTATCTGAAGAGATTAAAGAGTTAAAATCAAAATTAGAACTGAATGATTTTAGAAAAATTTCCAATGAGGTTGAAAATTTGCGTCAAATTAAAACAGATATAACAGATGAATTAGAATTGAAAATTGAAGAATTAAATAAACGTCCAACTTTGGAACAGTTTGAAGATTTAAAGAAAGAGTTTGAGATTATGGATAATTTAAGGAAAGTTGAAACAAAATCCAAGAATGAAGAGATTGAAGAATTAAAGTTCAAAATCAAATCATTAGAATCTGAATCTCAATCAATTCCTAAAAACCGCTCAAAATCATCATCAACATCATCAAGATCTAATAGATCAACACTGTCAAATCTTTCAATTAATAGACCTCCAATTATGTCACAAGTTATTGATGGGGCATTGCAAGTTTATGTTCCAGATAAAAAAATTGATCCATCAAGTGGTCGAAAATTATGGTGTGGGCTTTGTGAAAGAGATGGACATGATAGTATTGATTGTCCTTATGAAAATGATGTGTTTTGATTATTTCAATAAATTGGAAAGAAAGGGCAAAGAAGAAAAGTTAATAGAGCTAGTATTTATAATAATTTAATGAATAATGTTTGATTCCTAAGGAGATGAAGGTGTACATATTTGTAATACTCATGTTTCTTAAAAAATAAGCATGCGACTCTGTTTAATGAGATTTTATGTGAGTTAAATTTTTTACAGTTCAGATTGAGTTTAAGGTGATTAAATTGCAAACAAAAAATTCAAATACATAGCCATTTGTTCCAACCATTGATCAGTCCCAGTGTCTTTACAAATCCATTTGAGATTGATTCCTGGTCGAATTTATTAATAACAAAAATCTAGCCAACCGGGTGGTTTCGTTTGACTCATCAAAAAAAAATCAAGATTTTTTCTTTGAAAAATTGAAAATCTCCAATCAGCTGAAAAAAAAAAAGGTTATAAAAAAAAACTGATAAAAACTTTGAATCATAATAATAACAAATTTAAACATCAACAGAAAAAAGATGCCATTCCCAGTGCTCCCACGCTTCACAACATCAAGCACAAAAGAATCTGTGGCTGCATTATCTATCACAGGAGCAGCGTTATTGTATTTACAAAACATCAAAGAATTCGAACTTTTCCATAATTCAAATTCAGAATATTTGCAAACCGTTGAATTAAACGTTGAATTTATTGAATTACCAAGCGCTGATGAGTTAATCTCATTATTAAACAACGGTGTCTCATCAATTTTTGTCACAAAGGAACAATCTGCTGAGTTATTAGCTCAAGGAATCCCAAATTCAAGAATCACCACTAAATTGAACGCTGTTGATCAGTTAACTAATGATAATCATCAAGTTTGTTTACCATCTTCTGAACCATTAGGTGATTTGAAAGTTGCTTCTAATGGTGGAGCAAGAAAGACTTTCATCAGTATCGAGAAATCTTCACATGTTATCATCAATTCATTGGTTGCAAGTAATTTAATTCCAATTATCAATGACGATGAATTGAGTGTTGATGGTAAAGATTCAAGCAAGATTAATTTAGGAGATTTGTTTTTAAGTTCTTTAACCACTGATCGTGCTGATGGGTTATATAGTACGCTAGTTTCTGATATTTATGGACATTCATTAGGTTTAGTTTATTCATCAAAGGAGTCAATTAAAGAAGCTATTAGAACTAAAAGTGGTGTTTATCAAAGTAGACGTCATGGGTTATGGTATAAAGGTGCAACTTCAGGGGCAACACAAGAATTAATCAAATTAGATAAAGATTGTGATGGAGATTGTTTGAAATTTGTTGTTAAACAATCTGGTGTTGGATTTTGTCATTTGGAAACTGAGACTTGTTTTGGTGATGTTGGTGGATTAAGAAGATTAGAGAAAACACTTGTTGATAGATTGGCTAATGCACCAGAAGGGTCATACACTAAAAGATTATTCACTGATGAAAAATTATTAGTTGCTAAAATTAAAGAAGAAGCAGAAGAATTAACAGAAGCTGAAACTAAAGAAGATATTGCATGGGAAGCTGCAGACTTGTTTTATTTTGCCATGACTAGATGTATCAAAAATGGAGTTTCATTAGCTGATATTGAAAGAAATTTGGACCTCAAGGGATTGAAGATCACTAGAAGAAAAGGTGATGCTAAACCCAAATTTATGGAACCAGCATCAACTCCTGCTCCAGTTGTTGAACAAGATAATGATGGAAGAATTGAAATGAAAACTATTGATGTTTCCAGTGCAACCAAGGAAGAAATCACTGCTGCATTAAGTAGACCAGTTCAAAAAACTTCTGATATTATGAAACTTGTCAATCCAATTGTTGAAAATGTTAAAACTAAAGGAGACTCGGCGTTATTGGAATACACTGCGAAATTTGATGGGGTTAAATTAGATTCACCTATTTTGAAAGCACCATTTGATCCAAAACTGTATGAAATTACAGATGAATTGAAATCCGCATTGGATTTATCAATTGAAAATGTTTATAAATTCCATAAAGCACAATTACAAACTGAAACTTTGAGAGTTGAAACTCAACCTGGTGTTATTTGTTCTCGTTTTGCAAGACCAATTGAAAGTGTTGGTTTATACGTTCCAGGAGGTACTGCAGTTTTACCATCAACTTCATTGATGTTGGGTGTTCCAGCACAAGTTGCCGGTTGTGAAAACATTATTATTGCGTCACCACCACGTAAAGATGGATCAATTTCACCAGAAGTTGTTTATGTTGCACATAAGATTGGTGCTAAGGCCATTGTGTTAGCAGGTGGTGCACAAGCTGTTGCTGCGATGGCATATGGTACTGAATCTGTTCCAAAAGTTGACAAGATCTTGGGACCAGGTAATCAATTTGTTACTGCTGCTAAAATGTATGTTCAAAATGATACAACTGCGTTATGTTCAATTGATATGCCAGCAGGACCATCTGAAGTCTTGGTTATTGCAGATAATGACGCAGATCCTGACTTTGTTGCCAGTGATTTATTATCTCAAGCGGAACATGGTGTTGATTCACAAGTCATTTTACTTGGTGTTGATTTAACTGAAAAATCATTGAAAGGTATCTATGATTCATTACATGAACAAGCAATGAAATTACCAAGAGTTGATATTGTTCGTAAATGTATTAAACACTCAACTACATTGTTATTGAAAACATATGAAGAAGCATTTAAGATGTCTAATGAATATGCACCAGAACATTTGATCTTACAAATTAAAAATGCTGGTGATTATGTTAAATTGGTTAATAATGCAGGATCAGTTTTCGTTGGACAATATTCACCAGAAAGTTGTGGAGATTATTCAAGTGGTACTAATCATACATTACCAACTTATGGATATGCTAAAATGTATAGTGGAGTTAACACAGCTACATTTCAAAAATTCTTGACTTCACAAGATGTCACGGAAGAGGGTTTGAAAAACATTGGATTTGCCGTTATGAGTGTTGCTAAAGTTGAAGGATTAGATGGACACAGAAATGCTGTTAAGATTAGAATGGAGAAGTTGGGATTATTACCAGAAGGATTTGAGTAAATAAATTCATTTGTTAACAGTTATATCATATTAGAATAAGATAAATATAAATACAAGTCACAAAGGTGGATTGTAGCACAACATTCGAAAAGCAGAATATTAGTATTCAATTAACTATATATTTAGTGGACCTTATAATTTCAATAATTTTTGTAAAGAACCATTGCTTTTCAAAGCTTGTAAATCAGAGTTACCACCAATATGTTTCCCATCAATGAAAATATTTGGGACGGTAGTTTGACCAGTGATTTGTCTTAAGGCGTCTTGAATTTCAGCACCGTCGTCCATTTGATTTAATTGCCATACAGTTGGTTGGACACCTAACTGTTCAAAAGTCTTTAAAGTTGCTTGACAATATGGACAGTAAGTTTTAGAAGCAACAAAGATGTGGGAAGAAGAGATCAAAGATTGGATTTTGGAGATGAGTTCTTTAGAAGGCATTGCGTGTTGTTTCCTGCTGGATGAGAGGTAGATGAAGAGCACTAAGGAGCAGATCAGGAGGATGTAGAGCATTGTATATAAAAGAAAGAAAAGAAGCTGTTTTTATTCGTAAGTAAAATTTTCACCAATTTCAGTTTATATGAGATTTCTAAGGGTTGAGAGACAGAAGAGACAGAAGAAGAGACGATGGGAGTATTCACAGACCATCCGCACACAGCAATCACAGACAGAGTGAACGTGATCATCGAGACACCACAACTTGTCCCCGAGATCGAAGTGCCAGAGCTCCTCAACACGATTGGATTGCAGTACAGTGGGCCTACAGAAGCAGCTCGAGCCATTAGAAAGAAGTTGAAGTATGGGAGTTTGAAAGAGCAGCTGAAAGCAGTGGAGTTGCTCAACGCGCTTGTGGTGAATGGAGGGAAGTCTTTGGAGCTGTTGTACAACGATCGCAAGCTAATTGAGTTATTGAGATCTATGTGTGTTGATAAGACAGAAGACCAGACGTTGCGTAAGCTGTTGATTCAGAGTGTGCTGATGTGGAATCACGAGTTCAGCGGGCATGCTGGCTACCGTGGAGTGGCAGAATTGGGTGATCATTTGAAGATCAGACGGAGAAAGAGCTCTGTTGCTGGTGCTGGTGGTAATAATAAAAATAATAATAATGGTTCTGGAAGAAGAAGAGAGAGAAGCAGCAGACGTGATTTCATGAACGATTCAGCTTATAATGAGCAGGAAGAATATGATGATGATGATGATGATGATGATGATGATGATGATGATGATGATGATGATGATCAAGATGATCAAAGGAATGGTCGTCCATTGACTGAAAGAGAACTCAAGAAAAAGTTCAAGATCCCAGATATCAACATCACCAAAGAAGGACCAAAGATCAAGCTTGTTATTGCTGAAGCAGCACAGGCAGCCACAGTGTTGACTAACTCTTTGAGTACCAGAGACTACGAGAAAAGTGGGATTTTCTTTGATAAATGTCGTATCATCAGAAGAAAGATTTTACGTTATTTACAATTAGTTGATGATGAAGAATACTTGGGTAGTTTGATCCATGCTAACGAGGAATTGGTTGCTGCATTGCAGAAATACACTGATCATTTTGCTGATGAAGACAGTGATGAAGATGAGGATGAAGATGAGGATGGAGACAGTGATAGTAGTGAAGATAGTTTAGCCAGTTCTATGATGGAAGAACATGCGATCAAGTTTCCTACTTCATTGAGAAGACCACCAGAACCACCAGTGTCACGTGCAAGAGAAGGACCAATTGCTAGAGTCGCGGAGAGAGATGCAAGACGTAGCAGTGATCCATTTGCAGATGAACAAGAAGTGGATGAAGCAGCAGAATGGAAATAAATTGGTTCATTTTAGTTCAATTTAATTCAGTTATCAGGTATAATAAGAATCTGCTTATTTGTCACTACAATTACCAATAATAAGCTTATATTCATCTTTTTTCAGCTATTTTCTTCTATTTCCCTGTAAATTAATTTCAAATAAATTCAAATAATACAACGAAATCTTCATTTCCCCCTGTGATTCAAAGAAGCCAATGAGCTCAATTCCATTTCCACTTTCTCTCCACCATTTTCTCCATCTTCTCTTTCTACTCAAAACTCAAATTTCAACTCCGTTTTCTCTTAATTTTCCATTATTTTCTATGTATTTCATAATAAAAAAAAATATTATCTCCAGTTTTCAGCGATATAAAAAAAAACATCCAAAAAACCCTGAAACTCTTTTCTTTCTTGCTTTCAAATGTTCAAGAAACTAACCACTTCAATTGCCACTGCAACAAGACATTTCTCAACTTCCAAAACTCTTTTAAAAGCAACAATGTCCACCAAAATCAACCACGTCTGTCTAAGAGTCTCAAACCCTCAAGAATCAATCAAATGGTACACTGAAAACTTCGGTATGAAATTGATTGAAGAACGTGATATCCCTGCTCAACAGTCAAAGTTGTACTTGCTCGGTAAAGCTGCAGATGCCGTGGAAGGTGTTAATCCATTTGGCTTAAACGGTGTCTTGGAATTAATGCATTCATATGACCCAAAAGATGCTGATTTCAAACCAGTTAGTGGTAATGAAGAACCAAATCGTGGGTTTGGTCATATTTGTTTCTCTGTGCAAAACATTGAAGACGCATCAAAACAATTGGAAGCTAATGGTGTTGTTTTCAAGAAAAAATTGACCGATGGTAGACAAAAAGATATTGCTTTTGTTTTGGATCCAGATGGATATTGGGTTGAATTGATTCCTCAATCCACTGCTCCAGAGCCAGAACCTGCTGTTCATGACAAATCAACTAATAAATTTAATCATTGTATGATTAGAGTTAAAGATCCAGTTAAATCTTTGAAATTTTATAGAGAAACTTTAGGTATGAAATTATTACAAACTAGAGAATTCCCAGAAGCTAAATTCACATTATATTTCCTTGCTTATGTTGAAGACCCATCATTTGTTGAGAACTCTTTAACTAAATCAGAACAATCAAAATTTGAAGGAATCTTGGAATTGACTCATAATTGGGGAACTGAAAATGATGCTGATTTTGCTTATTCTAATGGTAATGAAGATCCAAAGGGTTATGGTCACATTGGTGTCTCCACTGCTGATCCTGAAGCTTTCTGTAAAGAAATGAGTGCTCGTAATGATTCATTGAAATGGGTTTATAAATATAATCAATTTTTCTTGAAAAGAGTTGCTTTTGTTCAAGATCCTGATAATTATTGGGTTGAAATTTTACCAAATGATTTATAACTCTAGCTAGTTATAGTTATGTATATCGAAACTTGTGTACAGATTTTAATTGTTATTTATTTTCCTAAACGTAAGAAAAAAACTCATATATTTCATAACCAAGACTAAACTGAACTAAACTAAACTGAACTGAACTAAGCTTTCTCTTCTTCAAACTTCAAGCAAATAGAATTAACACAATGTCTTTCACCGGTTCTTCCAAACCCTTCCCCAGTGAAAACATGTCCCAAATGTCCACCACAATTCTTACAATTCATCTCAACTCTTTCCATCCCAAAACTAGTGTCTCTATGCAACGTGATTGCACCAGGAACAGCACTATAAAACGCTGGCCATCCACAATGAGCATCGAATTTATCTCCAGAGGTGTATAATGGAGAATCACATCCAACACATTTATAAATACCTGATTTGAAATGATGAAGATATTCACCTGAATTTGGTGGTTCTGTGCCCTTTTGACGGAGGACTTTGTATTGTAATGGTGATAGCACTGCTTGCCAATCTTTCGTTATTTTAGACATCTTTTGACTCTTGTAGATTGTGATTGTTCAGTGAAATTTTGATGTTGCTGCTATTCACTGATCTTTTAAAGAGAAAAAAAATAAAATATTCTTTTTTTTTTCTAATATCAAAATCATTTATAACTTCAAGAATACCACAAAAATGAGCCAGCAGACGCCTAAAAAGGAGTTCACAGAGTACCCAGTACGTATATCACATTATCTATCTTTTTTTTTCCCCAGATGAAAAACACTCCATATCTTATCAACTATCTTAAACATTCAAGAAATAATCACTAACAGTCTATAATCCAGACAACAATGTCCTGCATCGAGGCCTTTGATCAACTTACTGCGTGTTATTCACTTGGAGGTCAAATCCGTCATTATTATCGATATGGACGTATGAATGATTGTTTAAAACAATTTGATAAATTCACATTTTGTTTATTTAATAAAGATCCTGAGAAGATTAGTGAATTTTATAAGAAAGTTGCTGAGAAGAATCAAGCTAGAGGTAGTTCTGAGGATGTTTGGGAGAGAAGGTGACTTTGTCGGGGTTCTGTATATATATAAGTTTAAATTAAATGATAGATTTGGAGAAATTTGTAAAATGGTGCAATTTGAAAGTAGAAAAAAAAAATAAATGGTAAAGACAGCTGATATGAAGACATCTGTACAGTTTGTTTCTTCACTTGCTTAACAAAAATTGTCAATCTTTCAATCATTTTTTGATTTTGAATTTATTATATTATCCAAAAAAGTCATAAATTTTCCAAAATTAGAGTACACTCAACACTGAACCACACTACATACAATTATAAATTGAGAGGAAAATATCATGCCATCACCAACCGAGTGGACACAACAAGAATTCACAACATGGCTACAAAGCATACCTCTGCCACAACAAACGATACAACTGCTGCAATCTCATAACATCACATTGGAGACATTACCATTTTTAACCTCATTAGAATTAAATGAATTGAGAATCCCAATTTTCCAACAAGTTAAACTACGATTGGCATTGAATAAGTTGTTGAAAGACCATGGGTTGGTCATTGGAGCTTATGAATTTATAGGTTCAATTACTTCTAGTACCACTACTGTACAATCCCAACAAAATTCAATACCAAAATCACAATCATCAACAACAACTTTAAGTTCCGATACTAAAAAACAACCAATTTCAGAACCTTTAAAACAATTACGTGCCTCAACAGATGATCCAACATCAAAAGTTTTACAAGCGGCAATGAAAAGACATAATTTAATTGGAGAGGATTGGCAAAATTTTGTATTGGTTATCTGTTATGGAGATAAAGAACGAATACTTAAAAATGATGAAAAACCAGTGATGATTTTCAAAGAATTGAAAGAGAATGGGAAGCATCCTGCTATTATGTTAAGACAGAAGAGTTTTGCTGTTGATGGAAGTTCTACGCCTGGTGGGAAATTATAAGGCGGTTTAATTTATTTTATTTCTTGTATGTACTACAATATAACATTCAGTTTTTTTTTTTCTTTTAAGCGTATAATGAAATTCAAATTATTTAGTTTTTTAAATGATGTTAGTTATAAGATCCCAGTTCTTATAATTCATCATGACCATCGACAGCAGTTTTAGTTTCTTCTGCAGCAGCTTTAGTTTCTTCTTTTTCTTCTTCTTCTTCTTCTTCATCGACATCAGCTAAAGGATTAGCACCGAAAGTACCTTTAGTTTTAATAAATTCCACCATTGACTCAATATCACGACCACCTTCATAAACAACGGGAGTTTTATTACCGGCTGGGTATAAGATTAAAGTTGGGTAGCCAGAAATAGCAACATCAACGTCATTTAAAGTGGCATCTAAATTACCAACAACAACTTTTTCCTTCAAGACAGGATCAGAAGTATATAACTCTGCTAATTCTTCAAAAGTTGGAGCAAGACGTTTACAATGACCACACCATGGAGCATAATATTTAACGAAAACGTCTTTAGTTTCATCTTTTATAATGGAATCATGATTTGAACCAACGATTTTTAAAACTGCGGTGTCTTGAGTTTCTGGAACTGGTTCAGTTTTAACTTTTGGTTCAATTTCACCTTTGGAGTATTTATCAACAAACTCAACAACGGCTTTATGAGTTAGTTCGGAAGATTGAGGGAACCCGTATTTTTTATTTGAAGAATCATGGATAACAAATAATGGGAATTCTTGTTCCATGTTCAAATTTTCAGCGTGTCTACCAAATTTCTCAGCGTCAATGGCAACGAAATTCAATTCACCGCGATATTTTTTAGCGATTTCTGCGAAAATTGGTGCCCAAGTTTTTCTTTCTTCTGGTGAAGTGTAGAAGAAATAAGCTAAAGGTAATGGAGATTCAGCGTATTTTGTGTAAGTTGAACCATCTAATTCACCGAATAATGGGACGCTTTCAACTTGTAAGAATTCCACCAAGGATTCATATGAACCATCACCTTTATAAACAGCTGGTTCTTCGGAATCTTTAATAAAGACTAAGAATTCATCATCACCGTATTTGGATGCGAATTCTTTATTATCAGTTTGAATGAAGACGAAATCATCTCTTAAGATATCAGCTAATTTGTATAAGGACTCGTTATGTTTAGCACCTGTTTCAATGACAATAGCACCTGAATTCTCTTGAATAAAATCATTTAAATCTTCTAAATCTGGTACGATTGAAACAGCAGGTAAAGATTGTTTAATCATGTAATTAACAATCCCCTCAGCGGATCTTGGTCCTTGGTAATCTTTTGGTTCTTCCTCGTGGCCTCTAAAGACTTTTAAAGTTGGATAACCTTTAATTTCATGGTTTTGACAAAGTTCTTGTTGTTCTGTACAATCAATTTGAACCAATTTGATGTTCTTGTCAACTAATAAATCGGCGGCTTTTGAGAATTGAGGACCTAGGGCTTTACAATGACCACACCATGGAGCGAAAAATTCGGTCAAGACCAATGGGTTCTCTTCGATAAAAGATTTGAAGTTGTCGGCAGTTAATTTAACGACAGCAGAATCAGGGGAAGCGATGGCGTCTTGTTCAGTTGCTGCAAGAGTTGTTGAAAGAACCGCTAAGATTGTGGTTAAAGAAGATAATGAGAAGATCATAGTGACTTGGTTATTGTATTGCAGTTGTTCTGTTCTCGTTGTTGTAAGAAAACACCTTCAAATTATTAATTCAGGAAAAGGGCAGATTGTTATTTATTTATAAGAGAGAAATCGACTACGTGTTATTTTGATTTGTTGTGTACATACATACTAAGAAGATTACAGAGATTTGTACTGATTTGGTAGGTGTATTCGTCTGATGTAGTCTGCTGCCTGCTGGTAGATAGTGGCACTAGCACTGTATCTCTGTTATCTCTGCTACTGCTACTATTGCAGTTGTGATACTGATCTATCTTCCACTAC
The DNA here is from genome assembly GCA_030565045.1 of Starmera caribaea. NCBI lineage: Eukaryota > Fungi > Ascomycota > Saccharomycetes > Phaffomycetales > Phaffomycetaceae > Starmera > Starmera caribaea. The sequence continues at coordinate 103,985 of JAJMAV010000001.1, forward strand.
AATACAATCTTTCGATCAATGCTCTCTCTGGGTGTGAATTGCTGATGAGTTTAGAAGATTTGGGTGGCAAATTACATCACGTGTGTGGTCATGTGATGTTCTGTTTACTAGCACTATACAGCTACTATATAATACTACTAGTATATTAATATAGCTTACCATCTAGTAGATTGAACAACTGGTTTATTAACTCTTATATAACTACACTGATCTGCTAGTTGATCTATTTCACTGATTAATATCACTAAATATCACTATTACTATTAGATAACTATGATAACCATAATATTGTGGCTAGTACTTAATTAATCAGTTATATTATGTGGCTAGTGATATATTTTCAACTCAAACAATCAATTTGAATTTATTTCAATCAGTAGAACAAGCCACAAATATTAATTATTTTATATTTATAGTTACATAGTTAATATTTAAAGTGAGAATAACTGCGCCACAAAAAATATTAACTAACGCATTACATAATCACCGAGCTTCTCTGCTGAAGAGATGAGCATTAACACTACAATGAACAATATTGTTAACTTGATCCATATCTTTATACTACCTAACTCTATACACCCACAGCTACAGTCTACACACACAACTGCAGGATGAAACAGTCTCTACCAAGACTAGCCACAATGCTAGGTAAACAGAAAAACGTCGCACCACTACTCCCTCCATTATCTCTATACAGACGTATTCTTAGAGCCCATGCAAAACATCTACCTCCTGATTTCAAAAACCTGGGGGATCAATACGTCAAGCACGAGTTCCAGCAACATAGATCCACAGATAACCCTTTATACATCGTTGGGTTCCTCACATCGTGGCAAGATTATTGGCATCAATTAGTTAATGATTCTTGGACAGAAGGCTCATTAACTAAAGAACAATTGGAGAAAATGTCCTCTGATCAACAATTACAATTATATTTGCTAATGAAGGAGACTCAAAGTGCTGCTAAAAATGAAAAATATGACGATGAGTCGGATCCTGTCTTGATAGAAGCTTTAAAGAAAAAAAAATAGTGCTTTTTCTTCTCCTTCTCATTTACACATCTATAATTCATAAACAAACTACGCATTTCATCTCATTTGTAGCTCAACTTCAAACTTATCCAACTCCATTTTCAAATGATCAGAAATTTCATCAACTTTCAACTTCTTTATTACAGTGAGAAATTTCACTATGTAAAAAATATCAACATCAAAATTTGATTCAAAAAAATTTTTTTTTATTTTTTTGTTACTTTCTGAGCATCAGAAGCATCAAAAAAATGTCTGAAATTAAAGGCTTTTTAATCGTCCCAGTCGACTTACCAGACTCAACAGTCCATTATCTCTATGTGAAAAAACACACTTCACCAGACAAACAACTTTCAGAACGTTCATTATTCATCTTAAACCCTATTCTAAACTCTTCATTAAAACAAATTAAAGCTTTTTTCCAATTTTTTTCTAAATCATCAATCATTGAAAATTACTCGATTAATGATGAGAACTTAGATTATGATTTGAATCTAACTAAATTAACATCGGAATATTACTCAAATGATGAATTATCACCATTTTCAAATTCATTGAAAATACCGAATAATTCAAGTATCGTGACATTCATTGATAAATCTGCATGTACTCTTGCCTTCAACAAATTGAAAAAAACAATCACCAAGTCAACACATCTATCTTGGACATTTGACTCCACCATACCAGCATCAATTAAATACATCCAAGCGTATAAATCAGATATCCTTGATCCAATTCAAACGTTTGCAAAAGTTAATCAAGAATTAGAAGATTTTAATAATAGAGAAATTGATGCAATGCAAAATTTACGTCAATCAACTGAAATTGTTGATGAAGATGGTTTCACTTTGGTTGTTGGTAAAAATAGGAAAACTAAAAATGCTATATTAGGAAGACAAGAATTCTTGAAAAAACAAGTTACAAATGAAGAACAATTAAAGAAAAATAAGAAAAAGGAAAAAATCGATTTTTATAGATTTCAAATTAGAGAAAGGAAGAAATTAGAAATGAATGAATTATTAAGGAAATTTAAAGATGATCAAGAAAGAATTAAAGAATTAAAAGAAAAGAAAAGATTTAGACCTTATTAATTGTATATCCCAAAAGCATATATTTTAATCTAATCTACGTTAACAGTAGGAGCATTTTATTCACAATTCATTATATTTATACAAATTATTTACCATCTGCATCTTTTTTAATTGGAGGTGGTGGTAAACTACTATCATAATTAACTTGACCTTTCTCCAAAATTCTTGATTTTTCAGTTTCTGAGTTTAAGTAATCTAAAATATCACCTTTATTTGTGGTACTACTACTACTTGATATTTTCTTTTTCTGTCTTTGACCATGTGTTATTGGAGCTGGTGGTGCTGCTGTTGAATTAAAATTAGGAATTTCATTAATTGGTTTAAAATTACTTAAATCAACATTTGAATTATTTTGTGAATTATATTGTGAATTCAATTGTGAACTTGAATCAAATAAAACAGAACCTGGTGCAAAATTCGCCACAACTGGTGGTAATCTATGTAAAAAACCATAACCAATTCCACAACCTAATAAACTTTGTCCATTATTTTCAACAATATTAATTGTCACAGGTCTAACAACATTAAAATCATGATTATAAACATAAAGTATCAAGGATTGATTTTTACGTGAATAAATTATTCTTTTAAGTAAATCTTCTCCTCCAGTGGCTAATAATCCATCTTGTGCTCCAATTATATAATCTGAATGTTCAATTAATCCAGCTTTCTCGGCCGCGGAATTTGGATATATTTCTAAAACATGATAAACAAATGTCGAGGAAATCACAGGGGTCCATTGTAAACATATCCCTAAATCTTGGAACACTGATTGTTTTAAGAAATTCTGTGATTTTGGTGATGGTGATGGTGATGGTGATGGTGATGATAAGGGAACATCTTGTAATGTTGTTGCAGATGCAGAAGAAGTGATATCAAATTCAACGTTTTTCAAAACACCACCTTTGGCACACCAAATTTCAAATCTAATTGTTGAACCAACATGTTTAGAAATTTCATTGAAAAAATGTTCGTAATTTGGTAATAATTCATGATTCGAGTCATGAACAGTGGGTATTTCATGACCGTTAATTCCAATGATATAATCAAACCAAGATTCAATCCTTTTCGAGGCTGCTTGAGAACCAGGTTTAACATTGACAACTCTTAAACCATGTTTTGTATAGCGTAAATTACTGAAGTAAGAATCAGTTTCTAATATGGAATCATTGTCGGTTGATCCATTGATAATAGACTCAGCTGATTGTTCTAATGACTTGACCACTTTCTGAGCGAATGCAAACATGATTGATTGGGGTTAATCTGTAAACTCAATCGTTAATTAATTGTGAGTTTTAATCAAAAATTCTGTTTCCCAATACTTGTTTTGCAAATAGGAAAAGCTTAAAAAGCGGGTAAGCTTGTGCTCACGTGCTATGTCACATGACTTTAAAAAAAGCGGATTTAAAACTTCTAAAAAATAATAAATCCGGCCGCTTTCTTACGTAGCGCAGAAAATCCTAATTGTTGAAACAGCTTGTTGGCATTAGACTTGGGAAGGTTCAAGGTTCAAGGAAGGATTGAAAGTTAAAAGACTGGGAACATGGGGTGGGGAAGGTTGGACTGAGAAATGTGATGGGTTTAATTGTAATGAGAGATTACAACAGCTTATAACTTACAAGTATCTACACCTTGCGGTTATGATAACTGAATACATACTGGCAGTATAACTTGCTACAAATAAGATTGAAGTTTGACACAAATTAGAGACAGCACTAAACTGGCTAGTCTCCAGAGATTCAAAAAAGGGTCTGGAATTTGAGACTAAAAAGGGGTCTGGAAGATTTAATGGGTAAAGATTCAAGAATATGAAAATATGAAAACGTATACAATTTTGTTAGTTCGAAGGCAAGGCTGAAGAAGAATTGGAGACCTCTTAGGCTCTTAATACAAACTTTTATCTCTTCGGGTTGCTCCATCTAGTTCTCAATTGATCCGTTTCTAAGTTCTAACAGATTTTTGAAAGTTGCGGAAGTCCTGAAGTTTTAAACTGTAACGGTTTTGCGCTAAAATAAAGCAATTAGGTCAAGAAATATGTTTTCTGTCAAATAATATTCAAGGTAAATATTAATCAACACTTCGCAATACTTCGCATGTACGAGGTTCACAAGATTGCTACGAATCTGTTTTGTTTTACATAGTTTGAGTATATAACTGATATACTAATAAACATCACTTTTCAGAAAGTAAACACTCATAATGGACCGTGGTACAGCCAACTTCAATTTCAAAAACTACGTACGAAACTTCATACCACCGGTATTATCGATCTAGCAGCTCTCGAGTCTATCAGAATTCAGAATTCAGATGAAGCAAGTTTTGACACAAATTCTTTGTCCGCAAACTCCCCCCAAAAGCACTAAAGCCTGTCTCTGAGTCCCGTACTGCCATCTTGCTGACAAAACTTTTAAGACTCTCAGACTCTCGGAGACTGAAAATCCGCACTAATTTGGAAGTTACGTCCGTAACCCGAGCCTCTAAAGTCTAAAAAGAACAAAAATACGCTTTCCAAAACAAATACATATTAGAAATAGTCAATACAGGCGCCTCTATATAAAACCTTTGGTTTCTCTTCTTCAATCTTATCACCATTGACTACACTTTACAACCTCAAGTTTCATTGAAAGAAAGAAGGGCTTCAAATTTCAATTGAAGTTGAAAGAAAACAATGACTTCTGAAGAAGACGAAGTAAACAACCTCATTAGGGTGGTTACTAACGCTACCCAAAACAACCCAGAAGGTAGACTTGACATATTAGAAACTTTATCAAGAAGATTATCAAGAAGATCAACAAAATCTGTTAGAGATGAACTGAAATTTGAATTCAATCCAGATACTTTCGAATTGGAAACTATGTTAAGAGCTTTGGTTAAATCCTCGAATGAGCAAGGTATTCATTTAAGATCAACTGGTGTCATCTTAGAGAAAACTAATACCATTGGTGTTGATGCTTCTACAAGTTTTGCCAACACAGTGTCTGATGTCTTAAGAGGCCCTGTCACCATATTCAATAACATTAAAGAATCAAAACATCAAAAAACTAGAAATTTAATTCATGATTTTACTGGATTTGTTAAACCTGGTGAAATGTGTTTGGTTTTAGGTAAACCTGGTGCTGGTTGTTCTACAATCTTGAAAACTATTGCTGGTGAACATGATCAATTTGTTGAAGTCAATGGTGAAATCACTTATGATGGTATTGATCAAAAAGAAATGATTAAACATTATAAAAATGATGTTATTTATAATGGTGAATTAGAATTCCATTTCCCTCATTTGACCGTTGATCAAACTTTAACATTTGCAATTGCTTGTAAAACTCCAAAAACAAGAGTTGATAACATGACTAGAGATAAATATATTGATTCTATGAAACAAATGTATGCAACCATTTTGGGTTTAACTCACACTTATAACACAAAAGTTGGTGATGATTTCATTAGAGGTGTTTCTGGTGGTGAAAGAAAAAGAGTTTCCATTGCTGAAGCCATGGCTACTAAAGCTTCTGTTTATTGTTGGGATAACGCTACTAGAGGTTTAGATGCTGCCACTGCCCTTGAGTTTACAAAAGCTATTAGAACTCAAACTAATATCATGAACACCGTTGCATTTGTTACAGTTTATCAAGCTTCTGAAAACATTTATGAATGTTTTGATAAAGTTTCAATTCTTTATGATGGTTATCAAATTTTCTTTGGTGATATTGATGATGCAAAGGCTTATTTTGAAGATATGGGATATGAATGTCCAAAACGTCAATCTACACCAGAATTCTTAACAGCTGTCACTGATCCAATTGGTAGATTCACTAAACCTGGTATTGATCCAAAAACAATTCCATATAACGCAAAAGAATTTTATGAATATTGGTTGAATTCAAAACAATATAAAGCTCTACTTCAACAAATGAATGAATATAAACAATTGATTGATCCAAATGCAACAAGAGAACTTTATGACAAGTCAACAAAACAAGAACAAAAAAATCCACATCATTTATACACATTACCATTCCGTGAACAAGTTAGACTTTGTACCATTAGAGGTTTCCAAAGAATTTATGGTGATAAAGCATATACCATCGTTCATACTGTTGCTGCCATCATCCAAGCTTTGATCACAGGTTCTTTGTATTGGAATACCCCAAGTGCTACTAATGGTGCTTTCTCAAGAGGTGGTACTATGTTCTTTATGGTTTTATATTTCTCTTTAATGGGATTAGCTGAAATTTCCACACAGTTTGCCATGAGACCAATTTTACTCAAGCAGAAATCTTATTCAATGTATCATTTATCTGCTGAGGCAATAGCTGGAAACCTAGCACGTCTACCTTTCCAACTTTTATCAATTGTTTGTTTTGTTATCATCATTTATTTCTTATCAGGTTTAACTCGTGCAGCTGGTAATTTCTTTTTGGTTCTTTTATTTTTAATTGTTACATCAGAAACAGTCATTATGTTATTTGCCTTTATTGCTGCAATTTCAAGAAATGTTCAAGGTGCTAATGCCATTGCTGGTACTTTGATGATGGCCATTGTTCAATATTCTTCTTATATGATTCAATTGAAAAAAATGCACCCTTGGTTTAAATGGATCTCATATATCAATCCAGTTAGATGGGGATTTGAAAATATGGTAACCACTGAGTTCCATGGTAGAAGAATGGATTGTGGTTCTTCAATCGTTCCAAGTGGTTCTGGTTATCAAGATGTTTCCAGTGCAAATCAAGTGTGTGCGTTTGTTGGTTCCAAACCTGGTCAAACTTGGGTTCTTGGTGATGATTATATGCGTCAACAGTATAGTTTCAGTTACAATCATATTTGGAGAAATTTTGGTTTCATCTTAGCTTTCTACTGTTTATTCCTTACATTATATTGTCTTGCTACTGAATTCAAGAGACCAGTTGGTGGTGGTGGTGATCATCTTTATTTCAAACGTTCTTCTAAGAAATTGCTGAAAATAATTGAAAATAATAAATCTGATGTGGAATCTGGTGGTGATTCTGTTTCTGATAACAGTGATAGCAAGAATTTAGCTATTGATGAAGAATCTGCTAAGAAAGCTTTAACTGAACTAGGTTCTAAAGATATTTTTGCTTGGAAAAACTTAACTTATATTATTCCTTATAAAGGTACTCAAAGAACTTTGTTGGATAATATTCATGGTTATGTTAAACCTGGTACTCTTACTGCTTTAATGGGTGAATCTGGTGCTGGTAAAACTACCTTATTGAATACTTTGGCCAAAAGAACTGATATTGGTGTTGTTACTGGTGATACAATGGTGAATGGTTTACCATTGACTCATTCTTTCAAAAGAAATACTGGTTATGTTCAACAACAAGATTTACATGTTGCCGAATTGACTGTTAGAGAATCTTTACAATTTGCTGCAAGATTAAGAAGACCTAAAACTGTTCCAGATAAAGAGAAATTAGAATACGTTGAAGAAATTATCAAAATTTTACGTATGGAGTCTTATGCAGATGCATTAGTTGGTGAAACCGGTGCTGGTTTGAACGTTGAACAACGTAAGAAACTTTCCATTGGTGTTGAGTTAGTCTCTAAACCATCATTATTACTATTCTTAGATGAACCAACTTCCGGTTTAGATTCTCAATCATCTTGGGCTATTATTCAATTGTTGAAAGATTTAGCAGCTGCTGGACAAAGTATTTTATGTACAATCCATCAACCTTCAGCCACATTGTTTGAATCATTTGATAGATTGTTATTATTGAAAAAAGGTGGTAAAACTGTTTATTTTGGTGATATCGGTCCTAATTCTCAAACTATGTTGGAATATTTTGAAAGAAATGGTGCTAGAAAATGTGATCCAAAGGAAAATCCTGCTGAATATATCTTAGAAGCAATTGGTGCTGGTGTTGGTCATGTTACTGAACATGATTGGCATGACTTATGGATTCAATCACCAGAATATGTTCAATCTTTAAAAGAAGTTGATGAAATTATGAACATGAAGAAACCTTCTGAAAACACAGAAGATGATTCTAATGCTACATATGCTATGCCATACTTTGATCAAATGAAATTTGTTGTTGCTCGTACTGCTTTACAATTTTGGAGATCACCACAATATGTTATTGGGTCTAAATTTGGTTTGATGATTATTTGTGGTTTGTTCATTGGGTTCTCGTTTTGGAACTTGGATGATTCAATCATTGGTATGCAAGATGGTATGTTTGCTGCTTTCTTATCTATCATTGTTTCTATTCCAGCTATGAATCAAATTCAAAGTCAAGCTATCCCATTAAGAGAGTTGTTTGAAGTTCGTGAATCTAAGTCTAATACTTTCCATTGGTCTTTATTATTATTTGCTCAATATATTAATGAAATTCCATATCATTTTGTTGCCAGTGGTATTTATTTCTGCACTCTTTATTTCCCAATGAGAATCAATAATCGTCCTCCAAGAGCTGGTGTGTTTTATTTAACATATTCTGTTGTTTACCAATTATACTATATATCATTAGGTTTATTCATTGTTTATGCTTCACCAGATTTACCATCAGCTGCTGTTATCACTGGTTTGATCAATTCTTTGATGATTTCATTCTGTGGTGTTGTTCAACCAAAGTCATTGATGCCAGGATTCTGGACTTTTATGTGGAAAGTTTCACCATTCACCTATGTCATTCAAAATTTGTTGGCTTTAGTTTTACATGATAAAAAAGTTGTTTGTGCTGATTATGAGTTAAGTTATTTTCAACCACCAAGTGGTCAAACTTGTGGAGAATTTGCCAATCAGTTTGTTCAAAATGTTGGTGAAGGTTATTTATCAAATCCAAATGCTACCTCTAATTGTGGATATTGTCAATATTCTGTTGGTGATGATTATTTGAAACTAATCTCTGTTTCATATTCAAACATTTGGAGAAATTTTGGATTTTATTGGGTTTATATTGTCTTCAATCTTTTTGCTTTATGTGCTTTATACTATTTGTTTAGAGTTGCAAATGTTTCACCAATTGGTGCTTTAAAAGCAAAACTTGAAGCAAGAAAAAATCTGAGAGAAAAAAAGAAACAGGAGGTTTAATCATAGTGATACCTGGACCTGTTTAACACTAGTTAATATTTAATATCTATATAGGTTTTTTTTAGTTCTTGTACAGTCGAATGAAAGTTAGTTAAATTTTCTATTTTTTAGTAGGTCTATTAATGTGGTGAAAGTTTTTATAATTAGAAACCGGTTTAAGTTGTTTTGTTAATTTGTATTTCGAACCAAAACCATAGCGGCCCAGTGCGCACTACGTACTCAAAATCTTAAGTGATCAATTAATAAAAAATGGAGCCCATGGTATTCATATAAATTTTAAATTTTGAAGTAATTTGTCTTCGACATATTTAGTTGAAATACGCACTTTCTACCAGTACATAATCATCAATCGGAAAACGGTTTTTGTTAGAACTTATTAAGGGTGTCAGCTTTTTAAGTCCAGGTGATTGATTTCCGATTTTGCAGGGCACACTAATAATGATTGAAAAAGGTACAATTAAATTATTGTTATAACTTATACATACAACATACAAGGGAGTATGTAGTGTGGAGTATATTGTTGAATTCTAATTCACATTTTAGTGCAGTAGCTACAAACCTTGACTTCTTAGTACCTAGTACTTCTACTTACTGTCTGGTGTTTACTAATGTCTACATACTATCTATATCTACATGGTAAGTACTAAGTAGTTAAAACCAATTGGCTTTTCTATCAATGGCTTTGATAAATGCAAGCTTTGCTGTATTGATTGAGCAACTCAGGAGTCAAAAATCAGTATTTTAAATATGATCAATTGATGTCCATTGTCGATAGTTTAACATTTCACCAGTCCAACTGCTTCAATGAATCCTAATAATTGATTCAAAATAATATCACAGCTCTTGGTACTAGAAAATATTATCTTGTTTTTTTAATGGATAACAGTTAACGAAGAAGCGTGTGTCATGAAGAGTGAAACAATCATAAAAATAAGAATGTTTCTTACAATATAAGGACACAATCATTATTTGAGTGAATCAGCTTTTTGTCAAAATTACATTTACGTTTAGATCAACAGTTTTTGAAAAGCTACTCATATAAAAAGTATGACATAGCAAAAGCTTAGCTTAATAAAAGCAACTGAATGATCAATGAAGTATCTTTTGACTTTTGATCAAACCTAAGAAGTGTCTAAACAACGCAAAATTAAAAACTTTCGTTATATGCTTTACAATCTTAGTTTCAAGAATCAATACTGATGTTGAAGACTGAAAAATAAAACCACCAGAACCCTTTTCTATATAATGATTAGTAAATTGGAAATGTTACATATAAATAATATGGATCTGAAATTCAATTCACATGCTAGTATTTAGTAGCTATACTGCTATAGTTTGATATTTTTGTAAACCACCTTAATTTGATGAATAACTTTTTCATTAATATTATATCGTTGTTTTTTGAGCTATGAAAGTCAAAATTGAAAGATCAATTCACTACTCGAATGGGTTGAGCCAGTGGGCGTAAGAGGAAGAATAAGTCACTACCATCAGCTACTGTCTGTCTAGTAGTGTCTACATATAATTAAGCCAGAGTTTATGATTGTTTTCAAAATGTATTTACACCTCTAGCTGTATGTATCATTGCTGCACAATCTGCGAGATTTTTCACGAGCCGCAGCGGCTTGCTGTATCTGTCACGAGCGGGCTTTCTGAATTCACGAATTCACGAATTCATGTCAGAAGTGATCAATGAGAAAGTTGAAGAAATGAGCCTGGATCAATCTGGATCATCGAGATTCGAGTACATCATGGCAACTTGCAAGACAAGAAACAAAATCATAGAGTGAGGCTTGAGCATGCTATCAAGGTTGAGAAGGGCTATTGAAATGGATAGTCATTAATTTCCCTAAATTATAACCCGCGTTTGATTTAATGGTCAATTTACAACTTACAACTGTTGCTGTTCACGCAAAACTCAAATTAATTTATTGAGCAGCTGTCCACCTTGATCATGATTAAAAAGTTTCGATTAAACTAACAGCCTACAGGGAACTAAAGTTCTAAACTTTCAACGGCTGCTTTCAAAAATCCAAATTCAGAAAGCGACTTGAAAATTGAAAGATGCCAGAATCCAGATCCTCCAGGTGGTGGAACTTGGAAGACTGAAGTTCGTACGTATTACGGCATTAATTAAAGATGAGCTTGAAGATAGAAGAGCGCTTTCAAATATATCTTTTTCTTGAACTGGTCAACAGTTATGAATAACATATTAACAGACATACATGGATATAAATTGATCAAGCACTTTAGTACAGAAAAGCTACTGATGCAAGACCTTATACTGGAAGTAATGGTTACATGCTAAATTAAGACTGAGCTTTCTATAAAGGAAGGCAAGAACATTTTGAAGAAAGACATCTAGATAGTTATTTCTAAACGTTTCATAAATACTGAACTTTTGACGTGAATCCTCATGGAATATTCAATATTGCAGTATGTAATTGTAATGATCATTGTATTCTGATCATTCGATGAACAGTCTCCAGTCAATGAGCGCCAGTTTAATAAGAGAGAACATTTAACTTAACGTCAGCTGCAATTAAATTTCTAATTTTTGAAATCTAAACCACGCAATTGTTACATCAACAATTCTTTCCGTCGACTCTTTCAAAACCACAGTTATTTAATGATACATATCATGGCTATGAAGTAGTCAATGATTTCTGAGTGATACAGTGTACTCCAGATTTTGTTTCAAAGGTATCAACTCTCAACTTTCAAGTTTCACCATGAAGTATTTATTAATTTTGAAATTATTGCTGTTTGATTCTCCACTATTATATAACTCACGTATTGTTACACGCAAAATGCACATTCCCTATGGCAATACACTGACGGTAGCCATCGAATTATGTAGTTCATATGAAAGGATTCAAGAGATGAGCTCATTATAAATGAAATTCTGGGTTACTACATCACCACATTTGTAGTAAACAAATGAGCCTTGGCCCTGTGATTAGTGGCAGTTGCTAGCAATAGAGTTACTTCATTACAGCTAACTTACTACACCTAATTAAAGTTTAATAAACTGACAACTTAGAAGTTTCAACCGTTAAAATCTGAATACTCAGTACCTGCATCGGTACTATGCACTATATTGCACTGAAGTGAAAATCTCGACTCTTCATGAGTGTTCACGAATCACTCACCTGCTATTTAATCAGCCGGTTTCCATCAAAGCTCCAGTGGCACATAATACATATTATAACTATGTAGTATGTACTAGTCTCTGGAATTAGTTTGTTTCTGGAATTATCTGTTAGAGCGATATTTCAATTAATACTGAGTACTTAACAATAGCAGCAGAAAATTATAACTGAAATTTGTTTTGTTTTCAATATTCTACCAACAACCATCGAAACCCCAGCGGCTACTTCAGCAAAGGACACCAGTGCTCACAGTACAGCCAGTACTCATCACTCACGACTGCAGTACGTCCCTAATCTACCACCATGGGTGCCACACAGAGCGCGAAGTCCTGTACTGCTTGCAGACTACGAAGAAGACGTTGTGACAAAGTAAAACCTATTTGCACCGCTTGTCGCCAGCTCAACATCCCACAGCATCTATGTGTCTTCTATGGTCAGAACGTCACTATCAACAACAAGAATTCGAAAGAAACTTTGGAACTCGCAAGGAAAGAGCATAAACAACTCATAATGAAACATATTGAAATGAAATTCGAATATGATAAACTATCAAGAGAGGCACATCCTCCTCCTTCCGTCTACGAAGTGGCTGGCAAATATCCCATAGATGACGACGAGTACAGTCTTAGAAGTCAAAATAAATATCAACTACTCACGGGATCTGAAGGCTATTATGGTGTTTTAGGGTGGGTCAATCTTATGAGATCTCATGATTTAATGTGGGAGTTTGTTAAAAGAATCATTGCCATCGTTTGGACAGAGAAAAGAGCTATAGATGATAAGCTTAAAAGAACATCTGTACCGGAGACTATTAATCATCGTTCAAAATTTAATGATATGAAAAAGATCACAGTTGAGGTTGCATTAGGAATAAAACCATTGGAGATCCAATTTTTAACCTCGATGATGAAAGAAATTATCAAATCACTACCCAAATGCAATATCATTAAAATAATGTTGTCTAAATTCTTCCATCTCAATGCTACTCTATTCTTTATAGTTGGTGAAGGCGGTACCATTAGAAATTTGGATAAATATTTAACAGTTAATGAGGAAACCGGCGAATATGTTCTGGCAGAAGGTTTAACTTTTGAACAAACTTTTGAAGCAGCAACAACCATCACAGTGCTATTAGTGTCAATCGCATTACCCATAATGTATATATTAACAGAAAAATCTGCTGCTGAGTTACAATATAAAGAATATAATTACATGTTTTATTTCCATGAAGCTGAAGTTTTAATTTCAGCAATGACGTCTTATAAAAAATCAGGAGAATTAATGCCAATTGAAATTTTCGTTTCACATTTTTTAATCAGAAGATTTGCTGCATATCTACCAAGTGGAGAAAGAGAAGGTCATGACAGTTCAATTGTTAAACATAGAATTACAATTTTATCAAGATTAACTCAAGCTTATAAATTAGATCAAAATATTGACGAGGTGTATGCCCATGAATCATGGCAAAAGAGATTAGGTTTAAAATTAGTTTACTATCAAATGGTATTATTTGATATGACTGAATCGTTAGAATGTGGATTACCCCTTACATTTAAAATGGAAAAATTATATTTGGAACAAGAAAAACTTGGGGTTTTGGATTTCAAAACCATTGCTATGATAAAAGGTTTGAATATTATTATGAACAGATTTTTCGATTATGATTCATTATTAGGTCCATTGGATTTTATTGCATTTGTGGAAAATGATTTGATTCAAGAAATTCAAAATTTATTTCATTTGAATTTTGACTCTGTTGATACAGTGATAGATTCTTGGGTAAATTTTGATTTGAGTCCCAAAATCACACAAAAACCAGAGTTATATATTAAGGTGATTTTCAGAATGGTTTTAACATTGTTCACGTATACTTATTTATTAACGTTATATGATGTTTGTGCTAAAAAACTGAAAAAATTCAAGAAGTATCTTTCTGAAAGAAAAGATTTGAAACATATGGATTTTGAACAATTGATTAAAAAATATGATTTATTATCAATTAAATATGCATTTTTACTATTAAAGACTTCTGTTAAAACTTTACAAGGATTTCAAAGAATTTTTAATACACCAAATGTTCCAAATTATCATTCTGCAATTTTTGCAGTTTATATTGCATACACTTATGTTGTTTTGGCAATGAAAAGAGCTAATATTATAATTCAAGGGTATATTATGGATTGTTTGGATTTTGATAAAGATGTTTTCATGAATGCGTTATCAAATGGTTCTTATAATTTGGAACATGTTTCAATAGATGAAAGAAAATTTAACTACTTGATAGAAATCATTGATTTCCATTCAGTTGAAGAATTACAAGATTTTAAAATTGATAAAAATATGAATAAATTATTTAAAAAATTTGAAACTAAGTTGTTAGATCCAAAAATTATTGCAGTTAAATCATTTGAACTTCTTTCACACTATTTGAAATATTTAACAAATGATAAAGTTAATATGGATTTTTTCAAGAATAATTTTGTTTTCTATAGTTTATATTTGGTTTCAAGTAATGTCTTGACGTTGATAAACAATAATCAATATGGAATGAGTGAAACTGAAGTTGAATCAGTTTATAGTGAAGTTCTATTTACTGATTTCATTTTCCAGAATGATAAACATGAAATTCTTCATAGAACTGGGGCTACTAAACCAGAAAGTCCAAACAGTTCAAGAGTTTCACCGTTTGCAGAAGAACCAATAATTAAAAAAGAAGGAGATTCAGATAATCCAAATGGCATTGACTCCAATTTCTCAATTCCAAAATTTATTACGATTGAAAATCAAATTGATATGGCTGCTCAATCAGAGATGGATCCATTGAATCAAGATCAACTCAGTTCGCAAAATGTTCAGCATCCTCAAAATTATCATCAACAACAAGAACATCATCATCTTCAACAGCAGCATCAGCAACAACAACAACAAATACCCATTCATAATCAAATATTACTTGACCCACAACTTCAACATCAAGGTCAACCTGTGCATCTAAACCAATTCCATCCTCAAAATACAATACAAAATACAGTATCTATGAATCAACCACAACCTCAACAGCAACAACATATAAGTCATCAACAGCATTATCCACCACCACCACCACCTCCACATCATCATAGTCAACAAAACCTGAATAATTACAATAATTATGAACAATTCCCAATGCAGTTGAATAATATAGCTCAACCACAATTCACGTATTATAACGCTCAAGGTCAATTAAATACAGCTCTTGATTTTAATAGTTTCAGATACAACGATCCATTATTCACACAATTTTTGAATAATTCCATAAATGTTACTTTAAATGAAGGATTTGATATTGAAACATATTTTCAAAATTTCAATGTTAGTAATAATTTGAATACTGGTATGTATGATTTTTTCAATATGTGAGATCAAGAGGATGCTCGATGGTGTTGATTAATAAGGTGGAATGGTCGACAAAATATTGAAGATTTGAAATTTAATGAAGGCTAATCAGGTTTTTTGAGATAAACTTTGATAGATTGGATTATCAATAATAATGACATTAATGATTAATAGAACATATTGGACTTTGTAGTAAATTTTGAACTTTATCTTGACACTTAACAAGAACTCAAGCAGTAACTAGTACTAAGTGTGTAAATTGTGTCATGTGTTTAGCGAGGGATCAGGATTCAGTGTAAAGTCTCGATTCTTATAATAATCGATCAAGTCACTTGGGAAAAATGTACTTCCCATGTCTCAGATGCTGCATACATAGTCAAGAGTCAAGACTCAAGAGTCAAGAGTCAATGGTCATGTCTAGTTTTGGTTCTTTGAATTTTTCATTCAATTTCGACTTCATATATAATGGATGTAGACGCCCAACCGTTAGCAATGACAGAGTTATGTTTTGTTTATCATCAGTCCTCAGAGTACTTTGATTCAAAGTTCAAACTTTGACTTATTGAGAATGTAGTCATTGACTGAAACTTAATACTGATGGTCAATTCACAAAAAATGAATCACGTTAAATGAAATGTTTTTCAATAAGCGATGATCAGCTTTTAAGTCAATCAAGCAGTATTGTGTTTATAAGAGGTCCAATACTAGTGTTATGATAGAAATTGACACATATGTTGAATTAATATACCAATTAGGAAACCTCATGTGCTTAATTGGTGAATTGATAAGTTGACTGTTGCTATTTCAAGATTTACGTTATCTCAGATCTCACCAAAGACTATTTAAAGTGTATGATAATCTGCCTTGGGTTTGAACAATACAAGTAATTGTGATTAATTAAGTCTAATATGGTGTACAATATCCTCAAGTTTATAAAACATTTATGTGTAACAATTCTGGCCTACATTCTTATAAGTACTTATATATAGAAAATTGTACGTATATAACAAAATTGAAGACCAAACCATTCCCTAGTTTTAGTTTAGTTTCAATTATTGAGGCAAAGAGCGCACAGCTACACTCAACTTTATCAAATGAAGATGCTCAATTCAAAGCATGTTGAGGAATTGGTTACTCCAAGCAGCAAAATAAAGAGAGTTTTTGGAAATTGGATGTATGATTACATATGGCAACAGAACCCAGAATATTAAACATGGAGAATGAACTTTATGATTATTTCTCAGCCATCTGGTGATTCAAACTTGTATTATGATGTATCTCTATGATCTCATAGAGACAAGTTTTGTAACGTGTTGTTTACAAGTAGTCTCCATAAAAGGCTAAAGGCATGAACCATCGTCTGAGGTCTCATGTTGCCATTGAAACAGTTTTTCCGGGGTTGCGAATTATCCATGTTACAGGCGAAATTTTTCCGAAACGTACTGGTTAAAATAAAGAGAGAGATAATTAATTTTTGTTAATGAGGAGTAATTAGTTTATGATCTCTTTCAATATATATAGCCCCAGCATCATTTTTCTCTCAGCTAAAACACTTTGAATGACTCTTTTCTCTCCAGTTTTAATGCTTTAAAAGGCGTTTATTTCTCTTTCTAAGGAAAAAATTCCGTTCTCTGGAGAAGAGAAAAAAAACTTGCGTGGAGCCATGAGTTGAGTTGAGTTTGAAATTCTGCAGAGATGAGGAATGAGTATAAAAGGCACATCATTTTCTTACTTTTACGCTCTCTCATTGGAATGAATCCATAAAACAAAATAGTCAGTTCATTACTACTATAATTCATTAACATCCCACATTACACAAAATGTCTCTTACAGAAGCAGTCGAAGCATTAGAAAAAGAATTTGCTGTTGATAGCACCCTTTTAAACGACTTGACGAATCATTTCGTTGAGTGTATTAAAGATGGGCTGTCATGTGCCAATGAAACTGAATCTAAAGGTTTACCAATGATTCCAACTTATGTTACTTCGATTCCATCAGGTACCGAACATGGTGTTTTCTTAGCTGCTGATTTAGGTGGTACAAATTTCAGAGTTTGTTCAGTTGATTTGAGAGGTGATTCTACTTTCAGATTAGAGCAAACCAAGAGTAGAATCCCAGAAGATATGTTGAATGCCACTTCAAGAGAATTGTTTGGTTATTTAGCTAAGAAAATTGGTCAGTTTGTTAACACTCATCATCCAGAACATGTTGTTGCTGATAATGCGGAACATTTGAAACTAGGGTTCACTTTCAGTTATCCAATCAATCAGACCTCTTTAAGTTCTGGTACTTTGATTAGATGGACCAAAGGTTTCAATATTCCAGATGCTGTTGGTCAAGATGTTGTTCATCTTTTACAAAGAGAATTGGACATTCAAGAAGTCCCAGTTAGAGTTGTTGCTTTAGCCAATGATACCGTTGGTACTTTATTATCTCATGCTTACACCACCAATGCTTCTCCAAATGGTAAACAAGGTGACACTGTCATTGGAGCTATCTTCGGTACAGGTACTAATGGGTGTTACATGGAACCTTTGGATGAAATCAAGAAATTGGACCCGTTGTTAGTTGCTGATTTGAAAGCTAAAGGTGTTACACATATGGTTATCAACACTGAATGGGGCTCATTTGATAATGAGTTGAAATATCTACCAAAAACCATCTATGATGAAAGAATTGATAAAATCTCAGCCAATCCAGGGTTCCATATGTTTGAGAAAAGAATCAGTGGTATGTTCTTGGGTGAAATCTTAAGACAAGTTTTGGTTGAATTCAACAGCAGAAAATTGATGTTGACTCAGTACCGTGAATACGCTGATTTACCACATAGATTGAGAACTCCGTTCAATTTGGATTCCGAAGTTTTATCCCATATTGAGATTGATGATTCTTCTAATTTAAGAGAGACTGAATTGTCATTATTACAGTCTTTGAGATTACCAACCTCTGAAGAAGAGCGTATTGCCATCCAACGTATTGTCAGAGCCATTTCTAGAAGATCAGCTTACTTGAGTGCTGTCCCATTGGCTGCCATTTTGATTAGAACCAATGCATTAGTTGGTTACCATAAAGAAGTTGAAATCGGTGTTGATGGTTCTGTTGTGGAATTCTACCCAGGTTTCAGATCAATGTTGAGACACGCTTTGGCATTGTCCCCAATTGGACCAGATGGTGAAAGAAAAGTCCATATTTGTATTGCCAAAGATGGTTCCGGTGTTGGTGCTGCTTTGTGTGCCTCTAAAACATGATTAAAGAGTCCAATTTTTTTTCTACACGAAAACAGTTTTGAATGTGCTAATGAATGACTGTGTATATTATCAGCATTTTCCAAGTCCTTAACTTTAATGAAACGTTCACGAGTCAAAATTTTTAATGTAGAAATTAACTTGAATCCGACTTTATATATTAAACTTTATATGTCAAAAGTCGTTATCGACCCAAATTCGACCAAAATTACCACTTTTTCTCCCCTATAAAATTTGATTATAAAGTTATTAAATTAGAACTGTACTCCAATTGATTCAGGAAAAGAAGCAACAGCAGATAATTTAGAGACACTGGCAGTAAAGAGATATTTGAATACCATCAACATCAGTGTCTAGATCAATTGCCAACTTTTCAAGTAGCAAAAAATACCCTTAAACACAAGAAAAGAAAAGTTCACTTTGCTCCTCTGGAGTTCCACATCAAAATCCCCTATCAAACTAGCCCATCATAACTCCAAGAAAGAAGAGAAGACTTGATAGTCAGAAAATGACACCAATTGAAACTGATCCACTGGCTTCAGTGAAACCAAATGGATTGAATAATAATAATACCAAGGAGGTCAATTTATCAGGGAATGAAAATGGGAAAATAGATGCTGACCAAACGCTAGTTCATAGTCTAGTGGATTCAGAGATAGTCCCTGAGACATCAAACGTTGATCATTTATTTCCGGACATCAATAAAGATGAATTAACCAAATTACTGATTCAAACGTTACATGATTTAGGTTATGATAAGTCAGCAAAGTTATTGAAGAATGAGAGTGGGTTACAATTAGACTCACCAACAATTAATAAATTTGTCGGGCTTATCAAAAATGGAGAATTTGATAAAGCTGAAAAAGTCATTGATCAGCTTCATGTCATTAAAGATTCACAGGTTATCAGACGAAAGATACTGTTCTATATCAAGAGACAAAAATTCCTTGAATGTTTATATGATGATACCTCTAACAATAAAGCAAACACTTCAGCATTAATGATCTTGAGAAATGAAATCAATGAATTGACCACAATACAAGAACTTAGATCATTAACTTCATTATTGATGAATAAAGAATCCCTTGACTTACAGATCAATAATGGTTGGTTTAGTAATAAACAACAATCAAGAGAAATCTTAATAAGTCACATATCTGATTTCATGAGTCCAAATGAAATGATACCAAAATTCAGATTGTTTAAGTTGCTTCAACAGTCTTTAAACTATCAACAATCAACCACTTTATACGATTTCGGACCAGAGACAGGTAAGTTGAAACAACAAAGTCTATTTGAAGATTTGAAATCAGATAAAACTCTTTTCCCCAACACTGTTATCAAGGAATTAAATGAACAGAAAAGTGAAGTTTGGTATGTTAGATTTAGTAACGATGGAACTAGATTGGTAACCACATGTATTGATTGTACTGTATTGGTTTATGATGTGATGAATGATTTTAAACTGCTGTACAGTTTACAAGGTCATGATAAACAAATCCTTTATGCAAGTTTCTCCCCAGATGATAAGAAATTAATAACTTGTTCCATAAATTCAGATGCGATTCTTTGGAATTTACAAACCGGTGAATTAGAGTGCAGAATTTCAATTAAACCAGATGTAAGAATTTGGATTGCTGAATGGTACCCAGATGGATCTCATTATGTTGTTAGTTCACCAGATAAAGAAATTGCAATTTTCAAAAATGGTACAAATGAACAAGTTTCAAATTGGTCAAGTGCAATCATTCAAGATTTTAAGATAACTAAAGATTTCAAATTATTATTGGCAACTTATGATAATGAAGTCGAGGTTTTCGATCTAATAACTAAAATCACATTGAAGAAAATTCAAATTGGTTGTAAAATATCAAGTATATCCACTTGTTCAAACAACACGAGTGAATTTTTATTAAGTATCTGTCACACTGATGAATTACAACTATGGGATTGGAATAGAAGTGTAATGTTAACTAAATACGTTGGTCATAATCAAGGGAAATATATCTTGAGATCAACGTTTGGATATGATGATAGGTTGGTTGCAAGTGGTAGTACAGATGGTCGTGTATTTTTATGGCATAAGAAATTCGGTGCTTTATTAGGTGTTTTCCAAGGTCATAAAAGAATGATTAATTGTGTTGCTTGGAACCCTAAATTCAAAACAATGTTTGTTACAGGTGGTGATGATTCGTTAGTTAAGATTTGGGGACCAGGTGGTCATTAATAATTGTCATGGGATATATAGTTTATTTTCGTTTATTATTATTATTATTATGTGTATACGTTCAACAATTTTTTTTTTACTACCTGTAGTAATTATTTATGCTCATTCAAATGTGACAAAAGTATCATCCATATGTTCCAATTGTTCAGCTTCTTTTTTACCTCTTTGTAAGTCCAAACTTCTCAAAACTGGTAATGATAAAACTAACAATAATAATAAAAAGTAGAATGTGTATCTAATATTATGAGTTTTATTTGTAATGAGACCAGTGACAGTTGGTCCAATTATTGAACTTCCTTTATCTGTTATACTAAACAAACTGAAAAAAGTTGATTCTTTACCCTTTGGAATCAATAAACTGAATAAAGATCTTGTAACTGTTGATAATCCACCCATTGAAAATCCATACCAAATTGCTAAGATATACATTTCAAAATCATGTTTTAGCCCAATGAAACTAATGAAAAACCCTAAAATTCCATACATTGGAATGACACAAGTCCATAAAACAATCAAAAATAATGCAGTTTGTGGAGAAATTGCAAATTTTTTTTGAACTTGTGGGACAATAACAGAACTTGCAATGGCACAAATGACACTTAACATACCAATCACAACAAGTTTTGGAGTTGACATTTGTAATTCAGTTTTAGCGAAAAGAATTGCAGTTGAATTGATTGTGGTGACTGAATCTGATAATATGAACCAACCTAATAAAAATATACAAACGTCTTTCATTGCGTAAGCATGTTTCATTGA
The DNA here is from genome assembly GCA_030565045.1 of Starmera caribaea. Classification (NCBI taxonomy): domain Eukaryota; kingdom Fungi; phylum Ascomycota; class Saccharomycetes; order Phaffomycetales; family Phaffomycetaceae; genus Starmera; species Starmera caribaea. The sequence continues at coordinate 125,919 of JAJMAV010000001.1, forward strand.
TAAAAAAAGGGTTTTCCAACCATACTCGATATATTGAAGTAAAGCGTTTTGATTTTCTTTGATAACTAATGGAGGTCCAGGTCTTGATTTTAACATAAAAATTAATGGGATCTGGAAAACTAACCACCATGAACCAACCAAGAAAATCGCATATTGAATTGATTTAGTAGATGGACCGGTTTTCAAAACAACAAGCATTGATAGCAATTGAACAATGACTGCAGATGTATAACCAGAAGCAGAACCTTGTCCACTTAATTGTGAAGTGATTGTACCTTTATCCACAGTTTTCAAAAGTAATGCAGTATTACTATCATCAGGATCAGAATTTCTTAAAGATTCCAACATTTTAACTTCTTTCTTATTAGCAACTAAGATTGGGAGGTATGAATTACCACAAACATTAACAGCACCAAAACAACTATTTGATATGATAGCTAAAAGCGCAGAAATATAATAACGCTTATTTGAAACAAACAAAAACAATATTGTTGAGATTGCACCAAAGATACCAAAACCAATCAACAATTGTTTCCTATAATGACCTCTATCTGATGCACCGGACATTGATATAACAACCAAAGTTTGAAATAAGACACTAAATGAAAACGTGTACAGTGCAAATGAACTAGTATCGATGTATTGACCAAGGACATAAACAACACATTTCACTTGTGGTGTTATCTGTTTCATCAACTGCATTGTAGCATCACTAGTACCATTAATAATTGGTGGTGCTGGGATAATTGAACCAACACAAGGTTGAGAATGATCGTTTAAAAGAACTCCATTCTCTCTAGCAAATTGTTCTAATAAAATTGGAACGTAAGTTGACACCGCAGAGACAATGAAAGGTTCTGCGGCCCATGCATAAAGACACCATCCAAAAATCTCTTGAGCAGTGGTGTAGTCTTCTTCTAGAGGTTGGTCTTGATCTTGTCGATATTGTTCATGGGGAAGGAGGTTCTCATTCCGAGATGTATTTGAGTTTTGTAAAGACATTGTTTGAGTGAAGACCAAGTTTGTTTAAAAGTAACTAACCCAATTAATCAACCCTTCAGTCCAATGGCTCTTTATATATACCAGTATGCAGTTCCCTTCTTCGGCTGCTTCCTAGTTGAATTCTGTTAATTCTGGTTAAATTAAACTATGAAAATTTGGAGCTCATTTTGTTAAGCAGTTAAAATGACTAAGCAATCAGGTAATTAGATTACTAATTTATTACACAATATATTACCTAATTAATTACATAATTAGCTGACTAATCGCTTACACAAAAATTAATTTTCAATAATCTTTTCATCATGAGTTTCCCCATAATTTGCAACAGAATTTTTAGTTTTATTTTGTGAATTTGCCATGAATTTCAATCATTTTTCAACCGAGAGAGGAATTTATACTATAATTATAAGCTGACCATTGCATTTTATATTCTGATTTGTTCGATAAATCATTTTGACATGAATTTATTACAATATTTAGACACAATCATTAAAAATCCAAGCAATAGAGATTCATTACAAGTTTTAAAATCAATTTTAAACGCATTTGTTTATGGAGGTCGATTAAGATTTGTTCATGGATTAGTTATTCAACTAATTTTCAAAAGACATACTCCATTTTCACAAAGATTACAAAAAGTTTGTAAAAATGCTATTGATCATGGATTCATATTATCAGTATTTGCATTGATTTATAAAAGTATTGTTTTATTATTACAAAATGGTTGTTATTTAACCGGACGTGGTGCACCATTACCAAAATTTTTACAGAAATTGATTACCAAGTATAAAGAATTTTTAGCTGGTGCCATTGGAGGTTATATTGTTTATGGTCATACCAATACCAAATTTAATGAAAATTTAACTCATCAGATAACATTATATTGTTCAATTCGTGTGGCCTTGGCGTTGGCAACGTTATATTCATACAGATTCACCAAAATCATTCGTGAATTTTCATCAAAACATTCGAAATTATTGAAAATTAATGATCATAAAAAATTAAGACTTGAGATTCAACAAAAATCTTGGATGATATTTGCTTGTGCAAGTTGGGGTACTGTTATGTATTTACATGAAAATTATCCTAAATTTTTGAATCATTCTTTGGAAAGTAGTATGGAATATATTTATGATGATACAATGTGGTTTAATCTTAAATCATTTTTAGGATTTTGAAAACTGGAACATGTTTTATTGAAAATTTGATTATATATAAACCAGTTTGTTGTTTATGAGATTTTTCTAAATTTTTTTTCTTTATTATAATATAAAACAAATTGAATAATGATATGAATTACTATTTAACAGGGTGTGACCATTTTTTTTTTTTTTTTTTTTTAATCTAGAAGGGTTTAATAATATATGATTGTTTTTTCTTTTTGATGATTTTAAATATGAATTTTGAATGTAATATTGATACAAAATATGCATGACTATATCTATTGAGTTGTTTCATCAATTTTTGCAACAGGTTTAACTTCATTTTCAACTTCTTTATTCAAGAATTTAATTGGTTCAGATTCATCTAATCCACCATTTTTTCTTAAATTTAATGGTAAAACCCATTTTTCAAACCCATTAACTCTAATTTTCAATACATCATTATTGAAAAGACCCAATTCCAAAATCTTGCCATTTAATTCATTAACTGCTCTTGACAATAAACTTGAATCACCAGAACATAACATCTGTACACGATTGAAATTTGCAATAACATTCAATTCAAACCAACCATTTGAATTCATTTGAGATCTTAGATATAAATCTTTTAATAAATTTTCCATAGATAAATAATATTCTAATTGTGCCACTAATGGAGTTAAAGTGTCAAATTGTATTTGATAGTTGTTGTATGAATTATGAGGACGTGGGTAATAATTTCCTTGAACGGACATAGGGTTGTGTTTGAAAGAACGTTTATGGTATGGTTTATATGGACGTTGATGTTGGTATGATTGTTGTGGTGAGAAAGTTTGAGTAGTGTTGGTGTTGAAATATTGGGTGTTGTGATGATGTTGATGTTGATGTTGATGTTGATGATGATGGGAATTTGTACGTTGATGTGTAGATTTTTTAGGTAAAGTTGTAGATGGGGCAGTAGATGGAGCAGTAGGATTTGTATTAGATGGTTGCTCAGATTGAGTAGATGCAGTATTTGGAACATTAGATTGATCAGTTTCTTTAGTTGATTTTTGTTCAGTTTTTTCTTCTAATTTATCATGAACGTGTGAAGAAGTAGTAGTAGTAGTAGTAGTAGCAGTGTCTTTTGGATGTTGTGGTTTCTTACCACTTGAACCAGATTTTCTCTTTTTATCATTTGCTTTAGAAGAATTGGAAGAGTTTTTAGTAGATTGAGATTTCTTTGAGTTTTTTTTAGTAGTTGGATGTGGAGATGCAAAACTAACATTGGCTTTGTATGGGACCCATTTTTCTTTACCAGAAGGTTTGATGAAATGTTTTGGTTGAGAAGATGCAGAAGATTGTTGTTGTTGTTGTTGTTGTTCATATTGTTCTAATTCCAATGGAGATGGCCAATGTTTGAAATCAATATTATTGGAAGTATTGGAAGAAGAAGAATCGACACTCCAAGCACTGACAGCTGGAACTGGAGCTGGTAACAATTTAACAGGCTGTTGTTCCTGTTGCTTTTCTTGTGGTTGTTGTTGTTCTTTGGATTCAAATTCAGGTTCTTGTGTGGAGTGGTCTTTAGATTGGGTGGAAGATTTAGAAGATTTTTGTTGTTTGACTTTTGAGTTTGGAGATGCAGCTGGAGAAGGCAAGTTCTGCTCGTTTTGAGGTTGTTCAACAGACTCGGTGGCAGCAGGTGTGCTTGAGACAGTGGTTTCAGCACCAGTAGCTAAAGCTGAAGCGTATGAGACAGCAGCGGACATTATTTATAAGAATATTATTTTTTTTTCCTTCTTTCTTTTCAGTAGTGAAACTTTTCTGTATGATTTGATTTGATTTGATTTGATGCAAAAGTAGTGATCGATACTGGCTGCTGGACACTGTCAAAGCACTAACGGGAATAAAAAACTGGCAAGTTTTCGAAGAGTTTGCACTTGAAGAGAGAAAAGAAGCGTTGAAGAAAAAAAAAAAAATTTCCCATATGTACTGAAAAAAACTGAAATTTCGACGACACACAAATTTTTCACTTTTTCTGCAAGCTAGCGACGCGTTGTTTTTGCAAGCAGGAAAAATGGCGATTTGAGCTGGAATTTTTGCAGTTTGCCAGTGGACTTGGTGGAATGTAGTGTAGTGCATTGGACTGATGCTGAGACAGCTTTTAGAACCAGCTTAAACGCTCAAATTCCACTGTCTCTACGATAATTTATGGGCAAAAATGATCCGCGATGAGCTTCGGGGTGTCTGGATGTCGGTAAATGTCAATATATATTATATTTGATACTCATATTAATTGGTGCTTTGATTCTTTGTTTGCCTGTGTTGTAACTTGTTAACATTCACTCAGTGCAGGGATACGTCTGTTTGAGATTATCTTGAGGTGCCACTCTGATTTATGTTCTTGTTTAGAGAAATCCAGATGGCGGTACTGGTATGGGATCTTGAGCAGTTCTAAATAATAAATATTGGTGATTTTAATTGACCGTTTGGAGTCCCCACGGAGTATAATTAGTTGATGTGAGGTGGTTGAATATTGTAAGTTGGTGATTGTGGGTCTAACAGATCTAAATTGTCATTCATCTTGTAGCCTTCACAGCTGGTACTGATAATTAACACTCAATTCAATTCCAGTGAATTGCTGATCAATTTGTACCTGTTTTTGACGCATTTTCAACCACCTCAAAGAGTACTAAGGATTAACCAGTTATAAATCGCAATTCTTGAGTCTAGTTTGTTTCCTCTAATCTTCATGAGTTGAACCACAATGAAAGTATCACTACACTTCTTTTCCAATCCATTCCAGTTTCCAGCTACAAACTATAATTGTGTCTCATCTCAAAGAAGTTTCCTTCAGATACTGCAAACTAAAAAAAAAAAAAAATTTTGAAAAATATCAACAAGTGGAAACAAAGAAACAACAAGTTTGATACCCACTCGTTCTCCAGCCTTTAATTAGAGGTCTCTGCCAGCCAGCTCTGCTACACACACACACACACACACACACAGTACCAGCAGCAGCAGCAGTTGCCATAAACTACACAAACCACCCACACATCACAGACACGCTGTTTGTCCTTCGCTCCTCACACACAAAGGCACTGGCCCATATAGGCCAACGTTTAGGTACTGCTCCCCCATTCCCTGTTCCCACTATGGCCAGAAAATTCTTATCAGACTCAAACAAAACACGCTCCAGACCAGGCTCAAAATCCAAACGCCTTCATAATGGTAGTAATAGAAACACCAATAATGATCCATCAACTTGGAGATCCAACATCAAAAGTTTGACAGAAATCGTTCCTATGTTAAATGAACCAATAAAGGAAAATCTGATCAAGGCAAAATCAGGTATCAGCACATTAATCGCTGAAACTTATCTAGCTGATTTGAAGAAAACTGCTAGAAAACATCCTCATTTATCTAATGCTGGTAAATTTCAAACTTTAGCTCATGCTATAAGAAAAGTTAATGATTCACGAACTGCACTTTTTTCAATAGATTTTGAAGCTTTTGAAAGAGCTGCTAAAGTCGTGACTGAAATTGGTGTTTCCATCTATGATCCTATTTTATTCCCAAATTCAAAATCTCCACAACCAATAAATTTCCATATCATCATTCATTTCAATGGGAAATTACATCTAAATGGTAATTTCGTGCCAGATAATCATAACCATTATACTGCTGGAACTTCAATGAAAATGTCAACAGCTGAAGCAACAAGATTCCTCAAATTATTTATTGATTATTATTTTTTTGAAAGACCTAAATCAGGATATCAAACCGCATGTGTTGGTCATGATCTTAGTGGTGATCTTAAATGGTTGAAAGGTATGGGTATTGAATTACCACAATCAACCGAGTTCTTAGATACTTCCAAAATTTATACTGCAAGTTATGGTAATGGAGTGGGACAAGGTTTATCTGGACTATTAAGCAGATTAAATATTCCTCATTCATATCTTCATAATGCAGGTAATGACGCATATTTCACACTACAAGCATTATTAAAACTTTGTGATGTTGATTATAGACGGTTTGCTCATTTGGATGAACATAAATCTGACGAAAAATATATTGAACAAGAAACTAAATTGAAAAAATTCCGTATGATTCAACCAACAAAAATTACAAGTCTTCGTAAAGCTCACAAAAATTATCAATTTCAACCAATTGTTATAGAAGAAAATGAAGTTAATGCAGTTAAATATGTGTTTGGGTTGGATTATAGAGATAAAATAAATTATGAACGATATGGTTATAAAAAGGAAGATATAAATCCACAAGAAATTTCAATTAAAGAAGAATATCTTGAAACAGTTAAAAATAATGATACAATTAAAACCTCAAATTCAATTGAGTCTAATCAAGTGAATGAGGTGAATCAAGTTCAATCAACTGAATCACAACAAGTTGAAAAAAAATCTAAGAAAGAATTAAAGAAACAAATGGGTCAAAAATTAGATGAAATTTTCAAAGATTTAAATAAAGAATACCCAGAATTACAATTCAAACCAGAAATTGATCCAATAAATCCTAATCAAATCATCAATGAAAAGAAAAGTGCTATTACAAGTACAAGAATTGACAATTTAGTTGATGAAATTAGTGATGAAGAATTTGCCATTGAAATGGATAATAGAATTAGATGATTAATTCATTTGTGAATTTAGTAAATGATTGTTATTGTATATATATATTTAATTCCTGGTCGATTTTAATTCTTATTGTTTGTACGTATAATCTATTCATTGATCCTGTTGTAGGCTTACATCTGAGATCAGATCATTTATTAATATTCTTATTTTCAAAATAATGTCTTTTTTCTCCTGATTTTTTTATACAAAAACAACCTACAACAAATCTTACTACCTAGATATACTTGTCAACCAAACCTATACCGAACAGAAGCCTAATAACTCGAGTAATTTACAATACTTTTACAATCAAGAGCTCAAAATGCTTACTAACTGCTGACCAAATGTCAGCTGAACTGGGTAAGAAAAAAATTTAACAGAAAACAAGTTCTGACTTCGTGGCCAAGCTGGTTAAGGCGTGCGACTGTTAATCGCAAGATCGTGAGTTCAATCCTCACCGAGGTCGTCTTTTTTAAGACCTATTCGTAGGCAACTATCCCTTATAAAACTTCCTTTTTTTTTGCCTTTTCAGCTCTGTTGAGCTCTGCGCTAGAAGCTCAAAAGTTAAAACCTTCACTATTAGGTGGTCATCAGTTTTTGAAGATACAGTTGTCTTATGGTTTTATTTTAGTTCACCGATTGAAATTTAAACGAAAAAAAAAAGAAAACATCAACTCTCAATCACAGAACAAGAGAAAGAAAGAAGGAAATGGTACTTTAGTGAAATCAATCAGCTTCACAAAATTTCATCACATATATTAATCAATAATATTCCTCATTATAAAAATTCACCTTTCAAGAATTTATTTGCATATTTGATACCTTTAACAGGTTCATCAATCTCATTTTTTTCAGTAAATTCTGTTAATTTATACATACTGAAAACATTTAGTAACAAATCAATTGGTATGCCTTTGAAAATCTTTAATTTATAATTTGATTTGTTGAATTTTTTATAATTTGATAACAAAGAAATTCTGAACAAATAAATCATTAAACTTTTGTTATAAGTTTTAGCATATAATAAACCCCATAAACTTCCAACAATAGAAGCAAATTTCAATCCAAAACCATGAAGTTGTAAAAATTTCACCGTGACAACTGATAATAAAGCTGTAGCTGTTAATTTCAAAGATTTTGGTAAGATTTCTTTAAATATGGATTTCAATTGTTCAACAAAAGTCTTTTTATCTCCATAATACCATTCCCTTAAAAACAATAATGGAATTAAATATAGATTCATTTTCAAATACTTGGTTAATAAAACACGGGATAATGGAACTGAACGAGGCTGTTGACTTAATGTGATGCTTTCAATAATATTAGTTTTATTGAAAAATGAATCTGATTGTTCAATAACCAAGACATTAGAGCTAACCAGAGCATGCTTGTGCAAGCCTGAAGTTATGAAATTCATAACTTTATTTGTAGAATTATAAAGTGTTGATGGATCAGTTAAATAGTTGTAATAAATTTGTGATAAAGATAATGGTAAGACCAGCCAACCCGAGGATCTTATCAACTGAATCAATTTATTTGGAGATGTTTTCCATTTATTCAATTGTCCTTCCAAATAATAAGAAAACAAATAGGTGGTTATAATCTCACTTTTGGAAGGCATCACAGCAAAGGATACAATTAAAACCAATAATTTTGATAACTGTGATGATAATTTTGCTGGCATCTGAGTAGACAATAATTTCTTCACGATAGGGAACGTGGAAAACATAATTGCCACTGCAGAACCAGTACCAGCTATCCATCTTTTATCATCAATTCTGAATTTTCTAGTTGAGTACAAATTCTCAACCAATTTCATCACTGCAAACAATCCACTAACAAAACCAAAACTTTTCAACAAATTACGCACTGTCTTAAAGCACAATGCCTGAAATTCATCTGTGTGATCTTCAACTTCAGCAAACTGAATCAACAGCTCGTCTATCTTAGCATTCATCTCCACTTGCTTATCCGAACTGATCAATTTAGACTTGTGCAAAATTTTACTCAATTTTGAAGCTGTTTTCTCCAAACTTCCTGACGTGGTGACCAGCTGGAGCAGGTACAAACATTTCTTCACACTTTGCTGAGAGTTTTCACTGAGCATTCTGTCTTCTTCTTGGTTGTAAATGTAGAATTTTCTACAAAATATTATTATAATTTCCAAAAATTTTTAAAATTATTTATCTTTAGAAACAGTAGCAATTCTGAGATAACCTACTCGAACAGTTCATTAAAACTTTCAAAAATGTCGATGAGTGACGAGATTGCAGGCGTTGTAGAAGAAGCAGACGACCTATCGTTCAACCACACACAAAAAAAATCCATGCAGAAGCAGGACATTTCACTCACAGAAAGAATGATCAGTGCGTGTTCTGGATCAATCATAACATCGATGTTAGTGACGCCCCTTGATGTTGTTAGAGTCAGACTCCAGCAGCAGGAGATACTTTTCCCAGACTCATCGTGTTGCCAGAGGCAGGTGTTTTGGGACCAACCAAAACAACTATCACCATCATGTGTAACCCACGAGGTTATCAGTTGCAATGTCACAGAGAACAAGTTCAAAGGAACCTTGGACGCATTCACAAAAATTGCCACAAGGGAAGGTCTACCCACTTTATGGAGAGGACTCTCTTTAACACTTTTAATGGCAGCACCAGCAAACATTGTTTATTTCACAGGTTATGAACTATTAAGAGACAATTCACCGATCCAGTCTTCACTAGTTTTGAATCCATTGATATGTGGATCCATTGCTCGTGTCATGGCTGGGACAGTGGTGGCACCCATTGAATTGATTAAAACACGATTACAAAGTATACCAACAACAACAGCATCTTCTTCCAATGGTGGTGGGAAAAGTCCTTTACAGAATTTAATCAAGTCTGTGCGATTGGAATTAGGTACCAATGGGATAAGTTCGTTGTTTAAAGGTCTTGCATTGACGCTATGGAGAGATGTCCCTTTCAGTGGGATTTATTGGGCTTCTTACGAGTTTTGTAAAGAGAGGATTGATTTGAAAATTATGGGATCACAAGATTATAATTTATTTGTGAATTCTTTTATCAGTGGTTCAATTAGTGGATCTGTTGCAGCGTTATTCACCAACCCTTTTGATGTTGGGAAAACAAGAATGCAAATAAGTAATGATAAAGTTGCCACCAAAATTGGGAAATCAATGTTTAAATTCTTAGGAGATATAGTCAGGCTTGAAGGATTTGGAGCTTTATATGTTGGTTTGGTTCCTAGAGTGTTGAAAATTGCGCCTTCTTGTGCCATCATGATTTCAAGTTATGAATTGGGTAAAAGGTATTTTCATAAACAGAGAAATTTAGCATTAAATGATTAATAAAGAATAGAATAGAACAGAATAGAATAGAAAGTATACATGTATATAGGGAAACAAACTTTAAATTATTATTAATTGATAAATATAATAGATTAAATGAATAATATCAATGTCATTTTATTTCTTGAGTCACTTTAAGACCAATGGTTTTGAGCTGTAGTTGAACTATAATGATTGATAATTCCATTATAAACCAGTTCGTCTTGAGCATTGAATGAGTCAGTGTTGTCATTCGTGTGGGAATGACTATGATGATTTGAGTTATCTAATACACCTCCTCCAACACCTGCATTTGTTGCATTAATTTCAATACCAACAGTATTATTTTTCATCATTTGATATCCATTTCCTGATGAAGTTGTACAATGTTCACATCTTAAGTTTAAACTTGTTGGATTTGAATAAGTTTGATCGTGATGTTGTTGGGTTCTAGTTGGTGAAAAATTGTTGTTCTCATTCAAACTTCTTGATCTGGAATCATTGACATTGGTAGTAGTATTGTTGTTGTTGTTGTTGTTGTTACTACTGAATCTGGTCTCTAAAAATCTACTAATCTGGCTTGGTGTCAAATTTGGAATGTATTTTTTAGTGAAATTACTTCCAATACTACCAGCATTGTTTGAATTAGTTGTAGAACCATTTTTAATGTTCATATTGGAAGAATCATTGCTTATAGCTGTGGAAATGTCTCTTGATCCCGCAGGATTCAAATTGTTTTGAAAAGCTAGTCTTTGTAAATTAACATTAGATTGGTATTTCAGTTGTAGTTGTGGATCAGTTGGTGTACTAACTGCAACATTTGTATAAGTGTAAGAACTTAAAAATCTCTTGGTGGAATCTTTAATTTCAGATGATGATTTTTGTGAGTGTGTAATGTAGTCAATTAATGAATTTTTCAAACCAACATTGATGGTGTCACTTAGTTTTGTTTCCACTATTGCAACAGAACTTTCCAATTCTTCTAAACCTTCTTTAGTTAATGTTGTAGTTTGTGAATCACCTAATTTATTTTCATTTTCTCTTAATCTGATCAACATTTTATTTCTTTTCAATTTCAATTCATTCAATCTTTTCTCTCTTTGATTAACATTTTGTAACTGCTGGTTTATAAACTCTTGCTTCTTGATGTATCTTTCTTCAATATCAACTTCTAATTCTAAAATACCAATATATTGATAAATTAATTTTTTACATTCAATATCATTTAAAACATTTGACCAAGAGCTAAGTTCTTTAGTTAACACCAACTTTTGTTTGATAACTTTTTTCTCAGCTTTAACGATTTTCCTAATTCTTTGATAAATTGAATTTGAATTTGATTGATTACCATTCTGGTTAAACTTATCAAAAATTGAACTTAGTGGATAAGCAGAAGAAGTTGCAGTTAAATTTTCAGGATAACCTTCATTAATTCTGTTTGTCAATGGTCTTGAAAGTGGACCTACTGTAGTTAAAGTGCCCGCGGAGTTTGGGATTTGGTCAATGAGTTCAGCATTGATATTTCCAACAGAATTATCGTTATTCACAGGTGGAAGTAAACTTGGAGAGGTGCATTCTTCCGTACCAGCCCTAGAAGGTGTAGCAGCAGCAAACATGAAACCTGGTCTGCTGAGAGGTGTGCATATATTAGTAATGAAACATAAAGCATTTTGTGCATCGATGTTAATATTTTTATTAAAATTCATGAAATATTTGGTTTTGTGTCACTTGGGTGTGAAAAAAAAAAATAAAGTATTAATGCTCGACCAGTGGAAATTTCGCTAACCGTTGTGATACATAAAATTGCCACATAGCGTATTTTCCAACCCGATTTAGATGCCCATCTCCTGTGTAAAAATATCCAGTTGAGCTGATCTTCTTTTAAATTATAATCTACCAACGGGGCTAGAATGTATGAAAGGTTGTATATTAATCCTCAAAAAATAAATCATCTGCTATGAAAGTTATATAGAGCACAAGCTTATTTTTTGGTTGAGATATCACCATCAAGGTTCAATCCAGTAAATTTTGCAATATTTGATTTAGCATCATTAATTGTATTATTGACATATCTTTCAGCTTGATAAGCTGAAGTTTCAGTATGTTTAACAAACAACCCGACATCTTTAACTAGCTCGTCTTGAGCTGATGCCAATTCTGGCAATTTCGCGTGCTCTAAATTATGAACCAAACTTGCAATATTACTGAAAGTTTTTGGCATGACAAAATTGAATGCTGTTAAACCAAGCACTGCTGGAGCAACTCCTTTCAAGAAAAAATTGGAACGTCTTGTGATGATGGAACCAGTCAAACCGGCAATAAGAATGTAGATAGAGCCAGGTAATAATTCTTCATTTGGTGCCTTTAAAGCAGTCAAGCTGTTTCTTAGCTTTGTTTCTCTGGTGTTGTATTCTGTGGTGATATCATTGATTTTCTTGTCAGTGGCAGCAAGTGTGCTGTCCACAGAGTGTCTCAAAGAACCGAAGAAAGAGGTCAGAGTGGATGGGGATCTGACGGAGCTTCCATTGATCAACTGGTTTGGCCCCAGACTCTCGATTTGAGCCTCTGTTGCTGTGATTGTTGTTCCTGGAACTGGCACTGCAAGTGCTTCTGGCGACTCGTCGGCGTAGAAAGATCTTTTGGCCATGATTTTCTCTTTAAGTACTGCTTGAAATATTGGTGAAATTGTCCAGATTCTCCCCGTCAAAAAAAAAAACAATTGATCATTTTTTAGAAGCTTTTGATGTTTTAAAAAGAAGAGAAGAAAGAAGCAAAAGAAAATGAACTTCAACGACTCGTGTGGACCGTCAAACGCTCTGCAGCAGCTCACAAAACACACACAGCAGGACAGGAGCTTACAACAGACACGTTTCCCACAGCAAACAGCAGGGAATCAGCAAGGTTTTAGGCAGCTAAATCAGAATCCGGGGTTGGAGAAAGAGTTTAATCAGCAATTTGGTGGCAGTTCACAATTGTTCAGCAGTGCATTTAGTGGAGCTCAGCAGAATATTACACATCACGGTATCCACCAGAACGTGCAGTTCCAACAACATCAACAACAAAATTGGGTTAATGATTTCTCCAATATCAATATCAATAAACAAAGAAACGACTGGAATACCCAGTTCATGAACCAACAACAACAACAGCAGCAGCAGCATCAAACACCATCGCCTCAAATTAACCATGCTAATTTTAACTCACATATAAACCAATCACATTCAACCCCATTGCAATACGCACCTCAACCAATATATCGCCACCATCATCTGACAGAACATCAACAGCTACATAGACCACAACATGATCCACTAAACGTTGATTTCGACAATGTATTCTCACAATTGGATAAAGAATTAAAGTCTCAAAATGCGGAACCAGAACATTATTTGAAGGGAAATTCAAATAAGCAGAAATTTGCAGAAGCTGCCAATGAAGTTGTTAATGCAATGAACTCATCATCAAACCCCAAATTTCAAGATTCTAAATTTTTGAAATTAATGAATCTTGTTGCTCAAAGAGAGATTGAATTAGATGATGAAGAGACGAAATTGGTTGATAAAGAAGGAAATGATATTAATGAAATAATTGATGAAGTTGATGAAGTTAATAAGGTTAATGGGGAGTTGAATCATAAAAATAAACTAGCTGACCCATTAGCTATGATTGACGAGGAAGAATTGGAGACACCATTTCAAAGTGCTTTGTTGATCGGTAAAAGAAATGATGAGAAATATACTTGGGATGAAGTTTATGACGATTACAAAAATGATGATACGAATTTTTAATTGGTTTAATGGTAATGTTAATGTTTATTTATTGATTCTGATTTTCTTTTGATTGTAATGTAGTGTACACGGTTGACTTAAATCATATTTTTCAATTCTTTAAAATCATCTTCGTATTCATCTTCCTCGGCTATTGTATCATCATTTCCTAATAAATTCTGTTTAACATCAGAAACAAATGACCAAATTGAACTAGTAACTTCCTCAGTGACACTTTTCGATTGAACATCATTAAATAATTGTTTGATTTGAGTGGAAGGTGATTTATTATCATTTGATTTATTTTTTGTTAATGGAATTGAAGGTTGTTGATCAATTGTGAAATTTTCTTGTGACATATTGATGAATTGTGATTCATCTAGTTCTTCGTCATCATCATCATCAGGGTCATCATAATCAAATTTTGAAATTTTTTCAAATTCATTTTGTAACATTTGATCAAATTGATTGAATAAATTGATTGGTTTGGACCAGACACTTGATCTTTTTGCTTGTCTTTGTTCCTTTGTGTCTTGTTGTTGTTGTTGTTGTTGTTGTTGAAGTGGTGCAGATGGAGAGTCTATGAAAGTATCAGATATTTTGTTCAAGATCGGTGTCAATGTTGATTCAGATTCTTTATTTGAGTTTGAATTTGAATTTGAATTTGAAGTTGGTGTACCAGATATTGTAGAGTTATTTGGAGATAGATCTCTATAAAGATTTTTTTGAACTTGTTCTTTTAACTTCTTCAAATCTTGTTCTTCAAATTCGATTCTCTGTTGTAACATTTTCAATTCATCTTTTAACTCTAAAATTTTGGTTTCTTTTAATGCCAATAATCTTAATGAATCATTAATATCATCTGTAGATATGTTACCTACAGCAGCAGCTGTGGTGGCGGTAGAACCCAAGGATACTGAAGATGCAGTGGAATTAGTTCTTGTTCTTCTATGATCAATATGATGATGATGATTATGACTATGATTATGACTATGAAGATGATGATCAGTTGGTGTAGAATGCATTGGAACAATAAGACTATTACGTTTTGATGACGATGAGTTGCTGCTGCTCTCCATAGATGAAGGTCTTACTGGAGTAATCAATGGTTTATTCATTGATTTTTTATTGATGGGTAGATTAAGATTCAAACCCATTTTAGGTGTTGATGCATTTGAATTTGGGTTTGATCTGATAGAGTTCATAGTTAATGATCTTGATAAACCATTCTTAGGGGTTGAAGTGTTGGAAGACATTGACATTGATGACATACGTTTAGCAGTTGTAGTTCTTGAGTTGTTCTGTCCAGCAGGGAATTGATGATTAGTGTTATTATTGCTTGAAATTGACGCGGTGTTCATACCACCAGAGTTATTCTCATGAGTGCTGGTGTGGTTCACTATAGAGGTGTCATTGAACTGAGGAATGGTATCAAACTCGAGGTCTCCAAAGTCGTTAGAAGTGTTGAGTGGATGATCTTCATCTAGTCCGATAGAATTCGGTCTTTGTTTTGTAGGAGTCACGAGGGTGGCAATTGGCTGGGAAGTGTTGTGTGCTGAGCTTGATCCTGATCCTGATCCTGATTCTGATGGTGGTGAGACCAGATGGTCACCTGGGGACGGTAAGCGTGTAGACCTTGTGATAGTGTCGATGGTAGAGGTGTCCTTGTTGAGCGTTCTGTCGAAGTCGCTGATGAACTTGTCGAAGAAGATCTGTTTGTCAGACATTTTGGCGTTGATTTGACTGAAAGACGCGTTTCAAAAAAAGATCTGTTGTTGCTGCTTGTTCCCAGCACAGTGATGATGTTCTTCGAAGTGTTTTTCCAGCGTTTTGTTGCGTTCTTTCTTCTTCTTGTTGTGTTTTTATTTCTGTTTAACTTCATTTCAAAATTCAGTTTGTTTTGATTTGTTTTGTTTTTATTTTCACTCCAACAACAACAACAAAAGAAAGAACAACGCCACCAAGCGCTTCATTTCAATTGCTAGCCAACTAGATCAAACAGCAGCTCAAACCACCTGGAAGCAAGCAATGACGCCCTTCAAGTTCAGGAAGAAAAGCAAAGACGCCACCTCTCCAGCATCAGGCCCAACGAACAAGGAGAGCTCAAGCTCTGCGAGCTCTACAAACGCGTTCAGACACTCTTCTCACAGCTCTAATGCCTCCACTGCCGACCAGCAACAGCAACAGCAACAGCAGCATAGGCAAGGTTTTCCTCCAGCAACAAAGGACTCCTCAGCACAGTTCCATCAACAACTACAACAACCTCCTCCACGCTCACCTCATCGATCAACTCCTTCGTCCCCAGTGAAACCACCTGCCTCCACTGTGCCAGTTGTCCCATCCAACCAACAACCTCTAGCTCCTTGGTCAAGATCAAAACTGTTGATCTCTCCTTTCCCTCGATACAGACATGCTGCTTCTAAATACGTCAATGATAAAAACGAGGTGCTTGTTATGGGTGGTTTACATCACACCTCCGTTTATGGTGATACTTGGATCATCAGGCCAGATGCTCCAACTTCAGCTACAGCTACAGCAGCAACTCCTACATCCTCGTCATCAACACCAGGAACTTTCCAAAGTTTCCAATTGGATATCTATGAAAATTCACCAGCTCCAAGAGTAGGCCATGCTTCTACACTATGCGGTAATGCATACGTTATCTTTGGTGGTGACACTGTGACAAATGAATCTGGGGAAATTGATAATGATCTATATCTTTTCAACATGAACACTCATACTTGGACCATTCCAAAACCAAAAGGTGAAAAACCAAAGGGAAGATATGGTCATTCAATTGGTGTCATTGCCATTACAAATTTCGATTCAAAGCTATATTTGTATGGTGGTCAATTAGATGATACTATTTACAACGATTTAGTTGTTTTTAATTTATCCTCATTCCGTCATCCTGATGTTCATTGGCAATGGATCAAACCTGATCCTTCTTCGGTCATCCCTCCACCTTTAACTAATCATACAATGGATGTTTATGATAATAAACTATGGGTATTTGGTGGTTCTAATGGGTCATCTTTATCAAACACCTTATACACATTTGATCCATTGACTAATAAATGGTCGTTGATTCAAACTACTGGTCAAGTTCCAATCCCATTAGAGGAACACGCGTCTGTTATTTATAAGGACTTGTTGATTATTTATGGAGGTAAAGATCAATTGGGTGAACCTTCAAATGATTTATACTTCTTGAATTTGATCAATAAAACTTGGTATAAATATGATTCAAATAATGGTCCGATTAAGAATAAACCTGGTCAAGGTAAATATGGTCATAGTTTAACATTGTTGAACAACAACAAGTTATTGATTTTAGGTGGTCATGCTCCAGATTATGCGATCCCGGGTGATAACTTAGAAGTTTCTACTGTTGATAATGGTGTTGGTACTATTTTACAAACTTTTGATCTATCAAATTTAACCAAGTTGATTCCAGGATTACAACAATACACTACTCCAAATAAAGTTGCATCAGAGAAATTCAATAATAATCAATCATTATCTGCCGGTAGTTTCAAACAACAACCAATTTTCACTCCACCTGTTTCAACAAAACAAGCAAATGTTAAATCTCCTAAAATGAATTACGATGATTTCGATGATGATGAAGAAGATGATGAAAAGAACTCAACATCAGTTGCAACAGCTCCGCCAACTGCCCCTACTCCTTCAAAACCGCAATCAAAGAAACTGGGTAAATCAGTGGATAAAGACTTTGATCAAGTTGATGAACCAAGTCCTTTCAGAGTCATTGAACAATTGAGTCCACCTCCTCCATCATCTTATACTAATGAAGACTTACCATTGAATCTACCATCTCCAATGGATGTTAATTTCAGTAAAGAAATGAAAAAAATGAATCCTTCGTTAGAAGATTTTAAAGTACCACCAACTTCTTCACCAGAAAGATCAAACTCTAATGATTTTTCAAGATCAATAGATGATTTAGGTAAGGACTCAAGACATTCAAATTTCTTGGATAGTTATATTGATAATTCTGCAAGTGAAGCAGATTTGATTAATCCAGAGATCTCTAAAATAGCCAATTCCACTCCATTATCAAAGCAATTCAGTGGTGATTTTGAATCAAATGGAATTTTATCTAAAGATGTCACCATCGAAACTGCTAAAGATATCGGTTCAAGTTCAAAAGAATCTCCAAATTTAGTAACCACACCGAAAAAATCTTCAAGAAATAAACATTCAATTACACAAATTGAAAAATCTGAGTTTAAGCAAGTTATTGAATTCTTAACAAAAGAATTGAATGATTTGAAAGTTTCAACAAATTTGGAGATTTCAAAAGCAAGTGAAAAGGTTTCTAAGTTAGAAAATGAAAATAAAGACTTGAAAAATAGATTAACCAATGTTCCAAAAGACATTACTATCGATTCTGTTGAAAATACAGATGGTGATGTTGATAAGTTTGATTTACAAAAACATTTGAAATTAGTTACAGATCATCAGATTTTAAATAAAAAACATGAATCATTACAATCAAAATTGAATGAGATTGAACCAGTTTTCAGTGAAAACTTATTTAATTTGGAAAAATTGAACTCAGTTATCTCATCACAAGCTTTAATGATTGAAGAATCCAATAAGAAGTTGAAAGAACAAGAAGATTTTAAAACAAAATATTTGGAATTAGAGGCCAAGTACAAAGCATTAGAAGATTCACATCAAGAGTTGACTGAAACTCATGATAAATTCATCGCCTCGAACACAACAGATATTTCACTATTAAATTCAAATATTTCTCAATTCTTAGAATCACATTCTAAAACTCTTACAACAACAAAGGAAATTAATGAAGATGAATTAGCATCAATCACAAAACCATTACATGACCAAATTAATGAGTTGTTAGAGAAGACAGAATCTTCCAAACAACAGGAAAAAGAACTTGAATCTAAACTTCAACAAAAGGAAACTGAAATCAATTCATTAAAATCACGTATCCAAGAGCTTTCAATGTTTGAAGAAAACTACAAACAATCATTGCATTCAGTGACAAACTCATCAAGAGCTTTACAATTATCACAAAGTGAATTAAATAAAGAAAAAGAATTAAATAGAAAATTACAACATGAAATTGAAGAATTGAAAATGTTTAAGAAACCTTCCAGAATTGGCACTCCAATTGGTTCAAATAGTAACGTTACTACACCAAAACAACAAATCACCAAGACTTTAGATGGTGGTGAACCTGTTGGTTTGGAAAACGGTGAAACAAAACCACAAGAGGAAAATGGTCAACAAGGAGGTGATGATGAAGAGGATGATGATTTTGATAACATTCAAAATGCACATTTGAATTTGAAGATTAGAGATCTACAAGCAGAGTTGTTTATTATTAGACAAGAAAGAGATGAATTGAAATCTGAAGTGCTAGAGTTGAAAAAGAAGTTGTTGACTACTGGGTCATTTTAACTAGAATCTGAAAATTAGAAAAAAAAATAAATAAAATAAAATAACAGAAAAGTAATTCAAATGCTGATGTAGTTTGCTTTTTAATCTTGAAATGCTAGTTCTTTGAAAAGTTCAATCGATTTTAATGGCAATTTTTTGTATGCTCTTATTCTTTCTACATATGTATTTTGAAAAAATATTCGAATTTTGTATGTGATGAAAAATTTAAAAAAAAAAAAAAAATATTTTTTCTATCATCGATTTACTGTGGAATTTCAATATTTGACACCAAATGCTTCCATTCCGCACACTTCGAGTGTTCCACACAGGCTCATGCTCACTAGCGAGAATAAAACCGTCTGAAATACCACAACCAAAATTTCCACCACTCAAACCACTATTGAAAAACTTAGAGGCACCATTAATCCACGGTGAATTAGTTGAAGAATCTTCAAATGATGATATTATAGTGATTAAAGCCGATGATTTAACTGATCAAGCGCCAAAACAGTATTTTGACGCTGAGGGGAACAGTATCACTGGACAAGAAGCACGTCTTGATCCAATCACAGCTCAAGGTAAAGTTGGTAAAAAAATCATTAAATTACCTAAAGCCATAGCAGATACTATTCAAAACAATATTCAATCATTACATAAACCAAAAGCGATGAAGTTTAGAGTCAAACAAATGTATACGAAACTGGGAGAAAAAGAGTTGTTTGAACCAGTTAGAAGAGCGAGTGAAGTTGATATTAGTATATTTGCATTTTTCTTACAAAATTATGCTTCAGTTCATCAAGCTTTATTAGAATTAAAGAAAAGATTCCCTGATTTTAATCCAGATAAAGTTTTGGATGTTAGTTATGGTCCTGCAACTGGAATGATTGCGTTGAATGAAGTGATGGGTGATGATTTTAGACCAAGTATTAAACATGCAATTTGTATTGGAGATAAAGAACTTTTAGAAAGAGCTAAGTTGCTGTTATCCAGACAGATCAATGAACAAAAAGTCAACTTAAATGAGCTTGAGAAACAAGAAGATGGTATTGTGGATGCTGTAGAGGGAGTAAAAGAAGAAGAGCAGCCAGTTATGGGACGAGTTAAGACACACGATATCAAAATCAAAACTAAGTTGTTTAGTGCAATGAAAGACACTACAAATAAATACGATTTGATCATTGCTACGCATCAATTACTTTCAGATGCAACTAGATTTCCACTACAAGTTGATGCAAATGTAACTCAACTTTTGAAGAAACTAGCACCAGGTGGACATTTGATTTTGATTGAGAAAGGTAGTCCATTGGGATTTGAGACAATTGCAAGAGCCAGACAGTTTATGCTTAGACCAGAAGCGTATGAAGAAGAACATGGTACAATTCCTAGACCATGGATTACTGGGTCAATTGTGAAACCAAGAAATAAAGAAGATATTTTAAATGATATTGATGTTAAGATTGATGATGCAAAATTTTTAAAAGATTTGGAGGAAAAATATGGTGAAGTTGGAACAAAAGATATGGAGATTGAAGATGATAT
Source organism: Starmera caribaea (assembly GCA_030565045.1). NCBI lineage: Eukaryota > Fungi > Ascomycota > Saccharomycetes > Phaffomycetales > Phaffomycetaceae > Starmera > Starmera caribaea. Next base: position 146,752 of record JAJMAV010000001.1, read on the forward strand.
TATGGCTGATGTTGAAGAAGTGTTTGATGATGTTTCTCAAGTTTCTTCCAAAAATGCTGGGTTGGATTATCATTTATCAGTTGTTGCACCTTGTACACATCACAGAAAATGTCCTATTCAAACATTAAAACCAGAGTTTTACAAGTATCAGAAAGTTTCTGCGCTGAAATGGTGTAGTTTTGAACAACATATTGAGAGACCTAAATACGTGCAAGAGTTGAAAAGAGGGAAATTTTTGTCACAAAATTGGGAAGCAATGGCAGCTGGTGGGACACCTTCCAGTGTAGGTGCAAGTGGTCGTGCTGGTGCAAACAGTGTTGAAGTTGCCAGATTTTCTTATTTGATCATGAAGAGAAGTGAGAATGATAGTGAGACATTGGCTAAGATTGACCAAATGAGAGCAAACAATAGTGAGGATTCACAACTGGCTCGTATTATGTATACACCGGTGAAGAGTAAAGGGCACATCACTATGGGTGTTTGCTCTCCAGAAGGTGTCATTGAAAAATGGACTGTTACTAAAAGTTCCTCCAACCAGGCGTTCCACGATGCTAGAAAAGCATCTCAGAAGGATATTTGGGGGCTGGGAGCTAAGATCAAAGAGCAAAGTAGCTCCAATGTTACCAAAGAGAAACTAGATGCCCTGCGTAAGCATCATACAGAGAAGATGAAGGCCATTGGCAAACTTGTCCCTAAAGAAGTTGTTAGAGAGAAGTTGAAATCCATTCAAACTAATATGCTTGAGATTGATAAACTTGAGTACAATGATGGTGAAAGCGATGAATCAGTGGACTACGAGAAGTTCTACAGTGGGTATGTGGATGCGTTCCATTTCAGTGCCAAAACCATCAAGGCACAGAGAAGAGCGGATAAGAAGACGAATCAAAAGATTCAAAAAGTATTTAAGAAGTGAGATGTTTGTAAATCGTTTTGTATTTAGAGTTTATTTATTTATTGTATTTATTTCAATGCAGTGTAGCACTGTAACTCATATCCAACGGGCAGTTTATAATAGGCTCACTGACAACACTATAACTAGTTCATCGCATCAAAGAGAGAATTATAGAGAGATTTTGTGTCAATACTAATATGCCCAACACAGAAACTTACCTAAAATAGAAGTTTTTTAGTTTTTTTATCAAACACTTTCACGAAGACATCGAAAAGTAAGAAGAATAAAGGTGTTTGATGAATACAGGACATCTACCCTTACAGCAGATTGTTGTATGTCTATAATTTTAAAAAAATAAATGTAGTGATGCAGTTTATTCTATTAATCTATTACTCAATTGATTTATTGATCTATAATTCTTCTTCATACTCATCGCCATTTTCCTGAAAATCTTCCACAGCAGCATGTAGTCTCTGCAATTTATCCATGACTTGCACAACAAACGGTCTGATCTCATTGATCTCAAGCAATGACAAATTATCAAATTGTAAATGCGACTCATTAATCAATGACAACCCTTTCTTCACTTTAATCAATCTAACCTCATATAAATCCTGTATCTGTGATTTCAACTTATACACGGGGTCGTGCAAGTCATCTGATGCGTTCTCAAACATTATCTTGGACATCTCGAGCCAATTCACTGGTAAATCTGAAAATCCAGTCGCGTTTTCAATTTCATATTTGTATAGTTCTTCTAGCTTCACCAATGAAAGCCATGCTGGTGCCACTATACGACACTTATTCTGTTTTTTCAAAATGAGGGCAAGCCATAGAGGAACTTGTATTCTTTGAGATGCCATCAGTTTGGGCAGTTTGTCTGTGATGAGCTCGAACTGGTTAATTGAGTAATTTGGAATGATGGTGATGGGCTGGTTTTCTGTGAGGAATTGGATTTCTTCTGGTGTGAAAGAATTCTTCAGGTTGTTTGGCAGTGACATCTCTTCTTCTCGTCTTCTCGTCTTCTTGTCTTCTTCTTCTTCTTCTCTTCAAGTATTTAATTTTGGTGAAAAATTTCACTTTTTTCAGTATTTTTCAACTCCACATCAAAGTTTCAACTCTTTGACCAGTCAGTCAGTCAGTCACTCGTCTTTCTGCTCTTGCACGATGTTCAGAAGACTCGCTGTGATCCAGCGACAGTTCAGCACAAACAAACTAGCACAGCCGTTGTTTACGGCAAAAGACCACGCAGAAAAAAAAGATCTCATTCTCTCCATTTTAAGACTCACAACTACCAAGAGAGAAACCAATCAGTATCTCAATAAATACTCATCTTTCATCAGATCACCAGACGGGAAAGAAACTCAGAAATGGCCCTTCAGAGTTGTCTTGGTCAAAATTAAGGGAGACTTGAGACAATACCCACCAGAAGAATTAACCAAATTCAATAAAACTTTGAAATACATGAAGAAATTAGGAGCCAGTCCAATCTTATTCATAGACCCAGACTTTTTAGCTAAACAACACACTCGTGGCCTAGTGCACAACTTTATTGAATGTGACAACATTTTATTTGAACAATACAAACTTTTAACTCATTCATTAGAGAAAGATAATGTTAAATTATCACCAGTTCGTTGTCTCCTAACAAATGGCAATCTTGATGCTCCTAATTTACTCATTGAGCCAATGAATCAAGGACAGGTTTCTGTGGTTTTCCCGTATATTTATGACACAAGCCAATCAAAAGAAATAATACTGAATTCAACAACTTATTTGAAAAATTTTATTGTTCAATTATACAACTTGAATCAGAACAGTAAAGATCTGGAAATTACAGTGGAGAAGGTGGTGTACTTGGATAAATTAGGCGGTCCTCCATCTGTGGAAAGATCAAATAACTCACATGTTTTCATTAATTTGAATCAAGAGTACGATCGAATCATCTCGGAATTGAATATTGGTCATTTATCTATTCCTGTGAAAGAGAGTCATGTTGAAAATTTAACCTCAATGAAAGAAGTGTTGAGTGCATATGAATCTCTGGATTTGACAGGGATGATTACTACCTTGGAAGTTGCTAATGAAAATATGAATATGAATCCAATAATATATAACATTTTAACAGGAAGAAGTTTAATTAGTTCTTCGTTACCATTGAACAAATTCAATAGAAAGAAAATTCATGATCAAATTAGTAAAACTACTGTCATTAGAAAAGGTTTGGATATCAGCATACTCACGTCAATTGATCAGTTAGATCTTGTTAAATTCAAAACATTAATTGATGATTCTTTCAAACGTTCATTGAACTTAAACCATTATCTATCAAGAATTTCATCCAATTTATCATCAATCATAGTTGTTGGTGACTATGATGGTATTGCGATAATAACAAATGAACGTGATGCGAACAATGATGTGAAACCTTTTGCCTATTTAGATAAATTTGCAATTTCTCGTAAAGTTCAAGGTTCATTGAGTGTTGCAGATATAATATTCAATATTCTTAAAACAAAATATAAATCCCAATTGATTTGGAGATCAAAGAAAGTCAATCCTGTTAATAATTGGTATTTCCAAAGATCAAATGGAAGTATCAATTTGAAAGATTCGGAATTTAGAATGTTTTGGTTTGGTTCCATGACTCAAGATAAAATTTATGGTATCATGGAAGTTACTAAGCAAATCAAACCTTCATGGGATGACTGTACATAACACTCATAGAGGTCATTTGTCATTCAATACATGATACTTATTTATACACACCAAAATAGGAATTTATGAGAACTGTATCATCAAAATTGTCAAATTGGGTTAAAAAAAGAGTATCGAAAAAATGATCTCAAGTGATTTGAGAAAGCGATCAGAGATGAGATATTTATTTCCATTGAATATAAAAGGAGGTCCCAATTCCCAGTTTCTCAATTTCTTTCTTTCTTCCTTTCCACTCTTATTCACATCACAGTAACTAAGAACTTTATTTCAATTAATTAAGATGGTTAACCAACAAAATATTATCTGCAGTCCTTGCTTCTACAAACAAGACAAATACTACGACACCAACCTTAACTACCTCCATGGAACACATGTTTCCCATTTCGATAAAGCTCTTACTGCCTACCAAAACCATCGTATTAATCAACATGATAAATTATTCTCACATTTTGTGACAATCTCACCTTCAGAACATTCTGATACCAGAAGTACATTATTCGTTAGCACCAAAATTTCTAATGGTAAAGCAGATCCATATTCTGTTTCACATACCCATGATATCCCAAATGTCTTCAATCCTTTCAGATATAAAGCAGAAGAAGGTCTTGTTGAAAGAGAAAAATTAGGACATGTTGCGAAAATTATGGAGGAAAGTGTTAGATATATGGTGAGATTGGGATTGAATGATTTCCCTAATATGGTGAGCACACGTTTGGATTCTACTTCTTCCTATGGAGGTGTTGATTATAAAGAATTTGTTGCTCAATTGAAATATGATTTCTTACCTGATGAGTTAAGTTTCACTCCAGATGCTTTTATAAGATTATACAGGTTTGATCCAGCTCCAAAACGCTCTAAGCAATCAACATATGATTTTTACAACTGTTCCGATTATGAAGATGAAGATGAAGATCCAGATTTTATTCCTGAACATTTTATTGGACGTCAAAGTAATAATCATCCAGAAGATTTTAGTGGTTCAGATATAAGAGAAAGTCAGCATAACAAGAATTTTGTTCCATTATTATTCTGTGCTGCTTATACCATTGGATATGATGAGACGATGAAATACAGAAAATGGGAGTTTCAGGTTAATATTCACTTCTTACCAAAGACACATCCAATTTTCACATCATCTGCAAAAGGTTTATTGAATCAATATCCAAATTTCGAAACAGCAATGGAAATACATGCTTTCATTAAAGAACATGATCCGAGTACTCCACAATATAAAGCCAAATTGGCAAGAGTAAGAAAATTGAATTCTCAAATGTGTGAAATAAAAGTTAATGAAAATTTTGAAAGTGAAGAGCAATATTTAGAAACCACAAATCCAGATCTTGTTAGACCTTGTCATATTCAAACTTTAGATTTATCAGAACCAAAATTTGATGAACCGGTTTGTAATATTTGTCTTGAAAATTTCAAAAATAATGAATTGGGTAGAAAATTACATTGTAAACATTTTTTCCATAAGAAATGTATTGGTAAATGGCTTGTTGATAATGATACTTGTCCTGTTTGCAGATCAGAAGATATCTTGGGTCCTTGATTATAAATGTATTTAACTTTATTTTTATTTTTATTTAATGTTAATTTATTTAATTTATTCATGTAGCAAATTAATTTGTACCATCAATTATATTACCAATGAAATCAGATAATCCATCATCAGTGATGAACCCAGCAATATCACTACCAATAAATTTAATCTGTTGGTTTCGACTCAAGATCTGTTTCAAATATTTGAATCTATCATCATTTGTTTCTAAAGACTTAACTAAACCTTTTTCGATCTTGAATATAACATCAGTGTTCAGTTCTTCATTAGATATTTGAACTTCAAATTTGGGGGTTGAGCCAAACGTATGTTCCCAACTTCTCAATTGTTCTTCAATCTCCAAGATTTCATCATCACAATCATGTTCATTAATTTCCACAAAGTCAATTTTGTCACCATAAAGCTTCATAAACCCAGTACATAAACTTTCAATGAACAATTCATTATCAATCATTGACAAATTCGTCACTGGAGAACGTACACTTTCCACACTATTACATTTAAATGTAGTGACACGATCCAATTCTTTCCTATTTAGCAATTGTTTCAAGACACTTAAATTTGAATTCAACAACATGGTGCCATGATGATACGCTTTCCCCTTTGCAATTTTATACGCACTCCCACTCAATTTTTTCTCCTCAGTACATAAGTCACCACGATCATTGACATATATCTGTTTCCCTAAACTAGTCATTTCCGTCAGTGAGTTGATTTCATTTACAATCAATTCACTAAATTTTTTCCGATCAAATTCAAACCTTCCAGTTATATAGCTATAGTTCACGTTCCCCAAATCATGAACCACTGTACCTCCACCACTCAATCGTCTAATCAATGGGATTTTCAAATCGTTTATTAGTGGGAAATTTGTTTCTTTCCATGGGTTTTGATTTTTCCCTATAACCACACATGGAGTGTTAATGTAAGTTAACAAACGTTGTGAAGTTGATGGTTTTGTCACTGGAGTGTTGTTGAAAATGTAGTTCTCCAAAGCTAAGTTTTTAAACGGGTTGGTCAAATTAGATATGAATATTTTTGGTGACGGATCTTTGATATGATCTTTCAAAGATTTGGTTGTTGGAGTGAGTGGTATTTGCTGTTGATTTGAGACACCAAATAGTTCTGCATGCTCGTTATTGATCTCGTCTATCTCACTGGTTGTAGAAGTTGAGTCTTGATGTGTGGTTGTGGATGAGGGCTCTGTGAACAAATCTGAGTAGAAATTATTGAGTTCGTTGTGCTGCTCGTCTCCTTTCAAATCGTCCTGGAAAGGAGCATTCGACACAAATCTTTTATTCAAGGCATAATTCACCAACCGGCTCGTCACACTTCTGTTCAACACCAACATTTCTCTTCTCTCTCTTCGTTCTTTCTATCAATCTTCAGATGCTTTCATAGTTCATATAGTGAAAAAAAAAAAAAAAAAAAAATTCAATATGGAAGATTATTTTACAGTTAAACAACCATCAGGAAATGGACAAAGAATACAGTTTAGAAGCTCTGTTGCTCAGCAGATCGTACAGCCATTCCAGCAAGATTAATGAATTATTAGAACAGCGGTATCTACTCAGTGGGAAGCCATATTTATTCATATCTCCAACAGTCACAACAGACCAACAACAACTGGAGAAATCAAAGAGTCTGGATAAGAAGATAAAGAATGACCAGTTTGGATTGAAGACAAAACTTGTTTTCAAGAAGTACATGGACAATACAATTAAACTACAGCGGTCAGTGAGAGATAAGTTAAAGAAAGATGAGAATTTGAAAATTGAAACTTTGAAAGAGTATAACCGTCTGCCTAAATTCAATGATTTCTTGAGATTGAATGAGCTTTGGAATGGATACATCCAAGACCTATTAGAGATTGACACTGAAAACCCAAATAAAAGATTGAATTTACAACAAGTTTTATTGAAATTATCATCAGCAGATTTCAATGGCTGTTTTATGAGAGTTTTGAAAAGTTGTAATAAGAATAATGTTGGTTTGCATGGGATAGTTGTTTACGACTCTAAAAACTTTTTCATATTGTGTGTTGATCGCTCTGCCAAGGATAAAGTTGGTGGGTTTAAGATGATTGAGAAAAAGGGAACGTTGTTTAGTTTTGTTGTTCCATTGTTTAATTTTTTGAAAGATGATATTGATCAGAATGATGGTAATTATATGGAGTTTACTGTTGTTGGTAGTAGGTTCCAATTTAGAAGTGCAGAGAGATCGGGAAAGAAGTTTAAATCTAAGAAAGTTGATGATTTGGATATATAACTCAATCATAATTTTATAATAGATAATAATAATAATAATAGATAATAGCATAACGAAGAAAGAAGAGAGTAGTACAAAATATTGGTCAGTATATTGGTAAAGTCATATTGGAGGGGTCAACCAGAGGATAATGTGTAAACATAAAAAGAAGAATATAAATCAACTCAAAGAATAAATCAACTCAATTTCTTTTTTTCAACTTCTTTTGTTTCTTACGAGACAACTTGTTTTGTTTCTGGTTGTACATCAAGTCCTGAGCAGATTCAGACATCAGGTACTCATCTTGTTCATCGAGGGTGCTGAAAGAAGAAGGTTTCTGGTTCAAAGAAGAAGAAGGGTCCATTTTCAAGATCTCTGTCATTTGGTAATCTGAGATAGAAGTTTCCAATTCTGAGTTATCAATAACGTTGTTGTTGCTGGAAGGAGTGTCCTTGGTTGTCTCTTGAGTCTCTGTCAAGTTATTATGTTTCCATTTCAAATTCAAAGCGGCCACTTCGGCATACGATAATTTCTTGATATCGATGTTGATGAAGTCGTTCAAAGAGACATCTGGATCTGTATCTTTAGCAGCAGTGGTGGCTTCACCCGGGGTGTTTGTGGAGATGGTGATGAACTTGTTGTTGTGGTTGTACAAGGAGTCATGTAAATCAGTTCCCCTGGCTGTTGTTTCCTTTGAATTTGGAGTGTTGAACCACGAAAAAAGAAACATTTTGGGTGTAGACGAAGATGTGATGGCACACTTGTTGACTGGATGCTGCTGTGCGCTGCTTTTGGGAAGAAGAGCAACAGCAAGTTGTTGATAAACAAAGAAGTAAACAACAAAACAAAAGATAAACAACAAAAAACCAACAACAAAAAAAACGCGTTTGACACAAAATGGGTGGCGTTTTCTCCACGATTCGAGAGATTTGATTCGAAATGTTCTTCAAAACGGCAGCAACAACAGTCACAGCGATGCTGATAATAGTCCCAGCACTGCTTCTGGAGTTGTTTCCACCAACTGCCAGCTCAAACGGACAAGAACTCGCTGTTTTAGAGCATCCTGCGCAGATAATCGCCACTTTGGCTGCTCTTGCAATTCTCACTTATACCATCAGGCTATTGCTCAGTTGGCCATGGAAATGGCACAATCAGATAGTGACACTCAGCAATGGTAATTGCTTGACTGAAGAAAGTGCTGCTCAATTGGATAAACAAAGAAAGATCTCGTTGTTTGTGTGTTTTCTTTCACCCTTCATGGCTGCTCTGGTGCTACTCACAGTGCGAAGATACATGCCTCCATCACACTACAAGTACCGACTAGTGTTATCCAACCTCAATATCGTTTTATTCGTGGCTATTGGCTTGATCAGGTTTATTCTTCAAATAACAGAAAATATTCAGTCTTATACCTCATCTTTGGCTGTATCATTGGAGACACACAACCCACCAGAAGTATCCCCCGCTGTATCACCATACAGCACATCAATTATTACCAATGATTCCAGCTATTCACAGTTGCAAGAAGAGTTCAATGAACTAAATTCTCAGTTTATGGAATACCACGCTCTTTCATCCAATGCAATCAACGCTTTACAAGCTGAAATCAAATCATTAAAACAAAATTCATACTCTATCTATGGATACAGAGTGTCTTCAATATCACCATTTCATAGTTCATTTTTCCAATCAAATCAAGATAAAAATAAAATTAAAATAAAAGATCGTAACAAGAACAACACCCAACATCTGCAACAACAACAACAAGAAGATAACATAACAATCATGTATATCGCCACTTTCATTCCATTATCCATCCTCAAAATCATTCATGCAATCATGTTGGAAATTTTAGAAAGAATAACTGCTGAACAACATCAAAACTAATTTTTCATTTTTTTTCTAATTGGCTCCAACACTTCAGTCTCAGTGTCCTCTGAATCATCATCATCTTCTTCTTCTTCTTCAACCTCATCATCTTCCTCTTCTTCCTCCTCGTCGTCTTCTTCCTCGTCATCATCGTCATCAACCTCAAGTTCAACCTCAACATCCTCTTCTTCTTCCTCATCATCATCATCGTCTTCATCTTCTTCATCATCTTCCAAATCATCCTTGCTATCCTCTTTCGTTCTACCATTCTTCTTGCTACTACTTCTCAACACTTTTTTATTACCTTTAGCATCATTATTAACAATTTTTTTCCATTTAACATCACTAACCAAAACCCCAGTAGTTTCAGCACTATTATTCTCTTTGAAAAACCATGGTCTTAAATTCTGTGTCTTTTGGAAAACCATCATTTTCTTGAACAACTCCTCATCTTTCTCAATCTTGGTAATTAACTCATTCAATTGTTTATTACTCTTAATTTTGTCCAACAACTCATCATTCTGTTCACTTATACTAACCCCACCATTCTTCTCTGCCTCCAGTAGTTCAATGTTCCCCAGTATATCCAATAAAGAGTCAATCTTGCTACTCAACAGATTGTACTGGTCTTTACTGCTCTTATATTCAATGTCCAATGTGTTTTGACGAGTGACTTCTTTCTTCCATAATTTTACTAATTTCTTGTATGTTTTGCTAAAAAAAAAGGTGTTATTGAATGTTCAGACTAAGTCTATTTTATCTGAGAGACATACGCATATTCTTCTGTGCTCATTGTGTCTCTTCAGTTGTCTGTTTATGATGGTAATTGATACTGAAAAGTTGTTGATTATTTTTACTATGGAAATTTTTTTTTTTTTCATTTTTTTAACTACAGCGAAGACTTATGTAATGTACAACAGTGATTGACTTCATCTATTCACTCATTTGATCTAATTCTAAAGGTCTATTGGTTCATTGAGCTTTGTCTCTCATAAAACTCAACAATTTGATCACTGGAAGTAGCATCTTCAATTCCTTTATCATCTCTAATTCTCATAAATCTAGGAAATCTTAGAGAAATACCACGATCAAAGACATTGGAACCAGCTTTATAAATTGGACTCAATGATAAATCAGCTGTCAAGACTTCAAACAACATCGACGGTTGAAACCAAACATCTGGAGCAGCACCAGAACTTCCATCATAAGAATAATAACTAACTGGTGCATCAATTGTGGTTTTCGATAATGTGTCATAAAGATTTAGCAACATTTCATCTGAAAATCCAGTACCGATTTTACAACAAGTCTCAATTTCCTCGGTGTCCTTATTATAACAACCTAGTAAAAACCCACCATATTTTCCTGTTCTTTTACCACGACCATAATAAGCACCCATAACAATCAAATCTAATGAATCTCCAACACCAGCAAGATAATCTTTTTTCAATTTTAACCATGAATTTGAACGTTGACTTGGTCTATATGGATCAGAATCTAGAGTTTTAACCATTAAACCTTCACAGCCGTTTTTAATTGATTCTTCCAAAAAATTTTGTAATTCTTCGGTATCTGAAGTAATTGAACTTGTCGCAAATTGGAACTCACTTTGAATTGGTTTCAAAATCTTGTATAAATACTCTCTTCTTTGTCTCAAGGGTAAATGAATTAATGATTGATCATTATAATATAAGATATCAAATGCAAAAAGACAAACTTGAACTTTAATATCTTCCGTATTAACATCTTTACGTTTTCTTGTACTTAACACTTGAAAGGGTAAAATTTTATTTTCCACTCTATCCCAAGCAACAGCTTCACAATCCAAGATTAATGATTTCAAATTTGGATTTTGTTTTAAGAAATTTTGGAAATGATTAATTAAATCTGGATAACGTTGTGACATATCTTCTGAATTTCTTGAATAAATTTTGATTTCACCAGTTGAAGTTAAATGAACTTGTGCCCTTTCTCCATCGTATTTATATTCACATGTGAACTCCTCACCGGTAAATCTGTCCAAGACTTCACTAATTGATTTTGTTGGTTTAGCTAACATTGGCTTCAATGGGATACCTGGTTTTAAAGTACAATGTTTATTTAGGTTCAAGATCCCATATTTGATGGCAGTCTTGATGATAATTTCATAATTTGGGATTTGACAAAATGCATCTCTAATTTGCTCTTCAGCTTCAGCTAACATTTCTTGAGTGATCTTGATTTTCTTTTTATCGTCATTTGCCTCATTTTTCTGTTCAAAAATTAATAAAGCTTTTGCCAATGAAATTAAAACGGTTTTTTCAGCTAATCCAATTCTTAATTTTGATTCTAATGATCTAATAACAAATTTCGCTTCAAGTCCGTTTGATGCAGTTAATAATTTTTTAATTATATTGATTTTCTTTTGTTGAGAATTTGAGCCCGTAATCATGGCTATATTTTTCAAATCTTGAAATACACCGGCAACAGTTAACGGTTTTGGTTTGAACATTGTTGGTTGAACTGAACGGGCTTGTAAAGCAACTAAACCTAAGTCACCTGTTTCGACGTATTTGTTTTTAATAAATTGAGTCGATTTACCAGTTGATTCACTGATCGTTTTGATTAAAATTGTTTCACCAAGACCTAATTCCAAACCTTCATAATCTGGTCCCAGTCTGTTAATGAACAGATAAGTTATTGGAATCAATTCTGAAGGGTTTGTCATTAAAACTTTGAGGAAAAAATCTGAAGCTATTTGGATAATCTCTAATCTTTTTGATGTGTCTTCGATTTGTTTGAAAACTTCCACAACAGAGCTATACAAAATTGGTTCTGCGTTTGCTGTTGCTGGGATATCTTCTAAATCTGGGATGGTTGTATGAGATAGCAATTCTTTTGCGTCTTCACGATCTTGCTTCTCGGTGTCTGAATCGAATGCTAAACTGTCTTGTTCTGTTTCCTTGGATTCCACAGTCACTTCTGTTGTTGTGTCATCTTGTTTCTGCTTTTTAGTCTCGGGTTCATCTTTTGAAGCAGCTTCCTCTTGGTCTCTTTTCACTTTAGGCTTTGAAAGCATGCTGAAAATATCGCGTTGCTGGGCCATTTTGAATGGAATTGAAGCTGTGTATGGTCTTCTCCAAGTGTGTACAGCAGTTCTGTGTGCAGTGGTGAGCAACAAAAGTCTTCTGGCAGCAGTTCTGGCTATCAGCATCTGCCTTCAAATAGTGAATTTTTCTATCAAAATAAATTTTCGTGTCGCTGTTAGATTTTTCTTTAGTATGTAATTGAAGAAAGAAGAAGAAGAGTCGAAGACTAGAAGGAATGGTCAACAAGCGAAGACCGAAGAAGACGCGTGTGCCGTACAGGAAGTATGGTCCTGACGGTGTGGTGCTCACAAACTTGTCCTTGAAACAAGTGCAGAAAAACTACAGCAGCAACTACGACTCAAACAGCGATGACGATAGAGATGAAACCGATCAAGATGAAGAAAAGGTCCAGCAGCAGTTCCATCGACTCAGTGTACGACGTGGTGGTAACAACACTGGTACAGTTCCTATATTAGACCCTGCACATAGAATGAAACTGCCCATTGAAATCATCATTTTAATTATACAATACACCAACGACTTGAGTCCCAAATACTTGCTCATTAACAAGACTATATACAATTTATACATACCCACGCTATACAGACAACCCAAGATGACTCCTAAAAACTTCAGACATTTCGTTGAGACTCTAACTAAAACCAATGGGACATATGTTAAAGATTTGGATTTGTCCATGATCATTCAGACGGGAAAGAATTCATATGTCTCTAAGCTGTTACGACGTTGCTCCGGCTCACTCACTTCATTTGTTGCTCCACAGACAAGTTTTGGGTTCTCACCTTTGATAAGTTTGAGGCTATGCTCCAAGATTGAAAGATTGGATTTGAGATTGGTCAGTGAGACAGTTAATCTCAGTGATTTATTCCACTCAATTAAGAACGCCACCAATCTAACACATTTGTCGTTTCCGAGAGTCTCATTCACCGAGAATCCAGACCAATTTGTCGAGACATGGCCTCCAAAATTATGGTATTTACGTCTAAGTGGAGGCATATCCAATCATTTCATCACCAACTCTGTTTTCCCCAACACAATCACCAGATTGGAACTGACCCATTGTCCTACATTGAAAGAGTTTTCAATGTATTCATTGCTCACAAAATTCGGTTCAAATTTGACACATTTATCTGTGGCATATCCAATGCCAGCATTAGGTCAAAACTCACTGGATTATATTTTCTTGTATTGCCCTTCATTAGTGTTTTTACAACTGAGTGTGGACTACTGCACTCGCCAGCTGTTCACTGAGGATTTATTACCGTATCCAATCACCACTGATCGACCATTGAAGACACTACTAATTGAATCCAGTGGGAATTTAGGTCAAGGAAGAGATAAATTACATCCAGATGATTTGACAATTGCACTGTTGGAAGACAGACTTCCCTGTTTGATGAATGTGCGTGTCACACCCAAGATGGGATGGGATTTCCAGAGTGATGATGTTGCTGACTTGGTTAACATTTTGGAAGAGCGTGGAGGTGGTTTATACTCGTCAGTTTACTGAATTTTACACTATTTTCACCGTTTGTTTTTGAGGCGAGGAGTTAAATAGAGACAATAGAATATTCCCTTGCATTTTGATCTTGTTTCTCGTTGCTGTTGCTGTATTTAAGTCTCAAGTAAATCTAAAACTCATCTCTCTTTCGATATTAGAAATTATGCAGTGAAAATAAGTCCAAAATTAACGACGTGTTTCTTTGAATTCCGTCTTCTTCTTTCTCTCATCAGAATCAACCAAGCGAGCAACGAGACAATGGCAAAGAAGAAGACAGTCGTGCTGCCTAAGAAACTGGCGAACAACGAGATTTCAGCCACCAGTCAATTGGTCACAGAGAAAGGGCCTCAAAGAGAATTCATTTCTACTAAAATTGACACCTCATCTATTGCCAAAGCAGCTTTCACACGCAACGATTTTATCTCACTCGCAGTGCTAATAGCTTTGGGTGTTTTCACACGTATCTTTGGCTCATCCAAGCCAAATGTTGTGATTTTTGATGAAATTCATATAGTTTCCTTCATTAATAGATATTTAACAGGTGGTTATTTCAACATCAATCAACCTCCTTTAGCGAACTTGTTTTACTATACAGTGGCCAAATTAACTGGTTATTTCACACCATATTACGTGAGAGCCACTGCTGAATCTTATGCTGGTACCGGAATCCCATATGGTGCATTAAGATTTGTTTCTGGATTATCAGGTGTTTTAATCATTCCAATTTTTTATTCGACTTTAAGAGTCTCTGGTGTTAGACATTTGGTTGCCTCCGTTGTTTCATTGTCATTGGTTTTGGAAAATGGATTGATCAACATTTCAAGAATTTTCATAGCTGAATCTTTATTCATGTTGTTTTTCGCAATCACTGTTTATGGTGTTAAATCATTACAATTCCAACCAAGATTTTTCACATCTAGATGGTATAAATTCATCACAGTTGTTGGTGTGTCATTAGGTTTGCAAATCTCAACTAAATTGATTGGATTTGCCACTATCGCATGGGTATTAATTGTTTCAGTCTTGAAAATTTGGATCTATTTAGGTGATTTGAAAATATCTAACCGCACAATTATTAAACTAACTTTCAACAAGTTATATTTCTTTTTGGTTGTTCCATTCATTGTTTATCTTGCAGTTTTTGCATTCCATATTTCTTCTTTACCACAATTTACTAAAGAAGCTTCTTTATTATCAACGGGTTATCAAAAATCTTTAGAAAACACTTATCTTGAAGACATTCAAAAATACGTGAGATACGGTAACACCGTGACATTAAGACACGTTGATACAAAAGGTTACTTACATTCCCATCCATACAATTATAGAGGAGGTTCTCAACAACAACAAGTTACAGTTTTTGATAATCAAGATTATGATAATGAATGGATAATTGAACCAATTTTCAATATGCCAGTTCAAAATCAAATCATTGAAAAATCAGCATCAATTAGATTGAAACATAAAGGTACCGGTAAATACCTCAGAGTTAATAATGAAAAACCACCAATTTCTGAACAAGAATATGATTCTGAAATCAGTTGTTTCACTAATGAAACTCATGGTCCAGGTAATAACGAGAATTTCTTCTTGAACACTAAACATCAACAAGATCCAAATGAAAAATACTTAACTCCACTCAAATCCCAATTTGTCTTATATTCAAACGTTAAAGCATGTAATGTTTTAAGTCATGACATCAAATTACCAGCATGGGGATTCAATCAGAAAGAAGTTTTATGTGTTGAATCTGCGACTCCAGAACGTGCATTATTTTATATTGAAACAAATAAAATTGATGAGTTGGAGAATCCCGAGTTTTTAAATTTTACAACACCATCTTTTTTAGCAAAATTTATTGAAATTAATTTATTAATGTTTAAATTAATTAAAAGTGAAATGATCAATTATAAAAACCCACAAAATTTACCATCACCAAAAACATGGCCTTTATTGATTAAAGGTATTGGTTTATACAGTACATCAAATTCATTGATTTATGCATTAGGTAACCCAATGAACTATTGGTTTGTTTTAGTTGTCTTAGGGTTTGGTGGTGTTTATAAATTAGCTGATTTATTAATTCCAAAATCTAAAACTAGAGGTTTATTGGTCAATGACTTGGAAACTTATAATTATTTCCAACACTCATTAGAGTTTATTGCTGGGTGGGTTGTTCATTATTTCCCATATGTTTTAACCGATGGAGAATATTTCCAATTTTATTATTTACCTTCATTATACTTTGGGCTGTTGTTAGTAGGTGTCACTTTAGAAATTATTTTGAACAAGAATGAAAGATTGGGTTTCAGTTTAATAATTTTATTTGGATCAATGAGTTATTATTTTTATAATTCATTGAGTCCAGTTACATATGGAACTAAATGGACTGAAACCGCGTGTAAAGTTGGACAATTATTGCCAAGTTGGGACTTTCATTGTGAACGTTATGCTTCTTCGATTGCAGGTTTGCAGTCATAATAATAAACTATACAAATCAATTTACAATATTATATTAAGATACAATTTTATTTTTTTTTTTTGTATTGGAAACTATACCTCAGTCTTCGAACTTATAACATCTCTAGCAAACTTAAATATCAGCTCATTACACCATTCCAATAGCTCATCTTTCTCTTTAATTTTGGCAATTTCCAATTCATCTAATTTCTGTAATTCAATTTGCAACTGATTAATCTTCTCTATCTGTTGTCCCGGCGTCACATTCGCACCAGGCAACGAGTCAATCAGTGTGATAATCTGTCTTGTCTTTAAAATCAAATCGTTACTCAATTCACTGATATCTGATTTGAATTTCTCTTCATCTGGTAACTCTTCAATATCTTTCTTCACTATTTTTGTTTCATTTGGAGCTGGGATGTTGTCGTGATTACGGTCGACGTAGACCAAAGAGGCAATGAATTGATTGAGTAGCTGGTCAAGACAGTCTTGTAGCTGTGTGAGTCTGTCGGACATGGCGTTTCTTCTATGTATGTATTCACTTTATTGTTTATTCACATAGTTAAGAAAGAATTAAAGAAAAAAAAAGGCCAATATTTTTTGAATATCTGGAAGAAGAAGAACGAGAAACAGAAGGAATGAGTGAAACACTTTCAAACGATTTGTTGCCATCACACACCACACAAACAGCTTTGGAAGACGATGATTTGCCAGAATTGATGGAATTGATTGAAACTCACGATTTTTTACAGCATCAATTGTTTGATGATTTGAAAGAATGTTTTTTATTGTTGAGCAGGATCAATTATCATTCTAGATTGGAGAAGTATGGTGTCGACTGCTGGGGGAAGTGTGTTCATAGTGTGAGTGTTGGTGTTAGTGAGGGTAAAGAAGAAAAGAAAGAGATTGATGCTAAATTGGATGAATTGAAGATTGCAAATAAGGATGATGATAAAGAAGAAGATAAGGATAATAAAACAACAGATGAACCAGGTGTAACAAAATTTAGGATAATAAACAGTAGTGATATCAATCCATTGAAAAATTTTGCCTTCCCATCATTTGAACTACGGAACTGTTCGAAAAATTTCAATAAATCTTTACAGTTAATAGTGACTTTGGTTAACACTCGTCAAGCAATTGATGAGAGATTAAAGTTATTGAACCATTAAACGCTTCTTATATACGCTCGTCTAATAAATAAATAAATAAAAAATAAAACAATCATTAATCAAATTCATACAACACAAAACATAATAAAAATATAGTAAGAAAATAAAACTCTAACCACTCATTAGCAACGTTCACTCATGATAAGATATAAATAGCAGTCTTATATAGGCTCAGACAACAACAACGAACTATTAGACTCATCATTAATCAAATCCAAATCCAAATCACAATCAAATTCAACAACAGCATATTCAATTTTTTTCTCATGTCTTGAATATTTTGCAGCTCTTAACATTGCAATTTGATCATCGATTGGTGGTTCATTACCACTTTCATCAGTGAAAATATGATCAAAATTGATTTTTTTCGTGAATGATTCAATGGAATTTTCCAAATCTTTTAAATCTGATTCTTTTTTCAAATTTTGAGGAGATGATGGGATTGGAATTGGGAGCGGGTCAAGTTGAGTTAAAGAAGTGTTGATTCCATAAGTGTAGTTTGGGTTTAAAGTGTGTGGATTGATGAATGAAGATCTTAAGAAAGATTTACGTTGAGAGTTTGATCTTGTTGGTGGTGTAGTAGTTGAATTGTTGTCATAGACAGAGTTTTTTTTTAATCTTAGTGGAGTTGAAGTTGTTGAAGAGGATTCATAAACAGATTTTTTCTTGTTTCTGTTTGTAGATGGAGACGTTGATGTGAAAGAAGTGGCTAAGGTGTTTATAGAGTCAGATCTTGTGAAAATTGAACTTGTGTTTGTAGCACTTGAAAGCGATCTTTTATTCAGTTGTGGTGAAGTACAAAACATTTTAGTAGTGTCTTCTTTTGTTTCTGGGATAGAAGCAGATTCAGTAACTGGTGGTGGTGGTGGTGGAGGTGGTGATACAAATTTATCAGCTAGATTTAATTCTTCTTCTTCTTCATCATCATCCTCTTGCTTCTCCTCTATCTGTTCAAAGTCCATCTCGAGATCCATGTGCTGGACATGGTTGAAATCAAATGGAGTGGATATTCTTTTAGTGAATCTTGGTTTTCTTGAGTCTGTTGAATTATTTATAGCTAGCTTCTTAAAAGCATTGATGAAGATGTTCTTGTCTTTCTTTGTAGTGACAGTTGTTGCAGTGTTGTCACACAGTGCTGTGAAGTAAGAAGATGGTGGTAGTGGTGGGAGATCAATGTTCTTCTTGTTGAGAAGCACTGGTTTGCTTGAGTTGAGAGTTGAGATCAATGGGTTATTGATTGTTAATTTCGCTGATGCGTCGTCGTCTTCTAGCCAAATGGATTCCATCTTTTCTTCGAGCTGTTGTTGTTCTTCTCTTTGTGTCTCTGTTGCCTCTGTTGGTATTTATAACTAGTAAAAGACTCGAATCAAAGGTTCTTCAAAGCTCAAATCGAATTTCTGCAACACGAAATTTTTTTTCACGCGTTGTGTCTTAATTCTGATCAGAATTTCCTAAAACGTTAAATTGAGCAAATCTCGAATCTTTAAGTTTGATTAGCTACAAATTTGACGATTCAAAAGAAACAGAAAACAAAAGAGTTAAGCAGTTGTGCTTCTAAAGGAGTTGTGCATTTCTCTCTCTCTTTTTTTTTGGCTCAATCTGTTCAATTTTCCATCTTCAAAATTGATCAATTATCAACAAATCTATTAATGAATTTATTCACAAATTATTCTTATGTAGTACTACTATTAGCCTTCAATCTTTTCAATTGCTGCTTGAAAACATCCCCTTGTGTAATCTCATCGACACTTCTCTTCAACTCAACATTATCCAAATCTTCTCCCACCATAACAGTCTGTTTATAAGAGTATAATCGTAATCTCCCATTCAATATTATCTTTAGAGCATGATCCATCAATTTATCACTTCTCTTGAAATCCAGTAAACTTAGCAAAATTTTCACGTTGTTAAAAGAACGAACTTGTAATGAATTAACTGCACCACTAGATACAATTAAATTTTGTGATCTTGATGCCCTAATAACGTTCAGTGAATTATTAATGAACTGTGATCTTGAATTTTCAATCAAAAAATTAGAATACAAGATTTCGAATTTAACACCTCTTTTAATTGCAGCACCAACTGTCTTATGCTTCAAGAAGGTTGGTAATCTTATTGAATAGTCAAATGTGATTATATCAATATCTAAATTGTTACACGCTAGTAACAATGCCTTCTCTGTGGTTGGCAAAACCGCGATTATATCAAATGAAGAGGACAGTTTAGAGATGGATTGACCTTGACTTGGTTCATCAATCACAATGGTGACTCTCGTGTACAGTTTAACGTTAGATAAAGTGTTTGCATCTAATAATTTCAAATCGATTGGGTTTAATGTTTTTTGTTGTGAAAGTTTTTGAGAATGGTTTAATGTAAAATTTAATACGATATGAGTATATTTCAAGTCCTTTAATGTGTTTATGGTGTTTTGTAAAGTTATTATTTGTTGTTTTGTTGGAGGTGTGTCATATGAGGTTTGAGGCCAATGAACATTACAATCCACAATCTTCTGCATTATTTTCTTTTGTTTTGTGTTTTTTTTTGTCTTGTGTTGTTTGATTTATTAGTTATAACGCAGATACTTGAATCAACAAGAAGATGATGATTTCAACTGTCAAAATTGTTTATAAACTTTGCAGTAAAAATTTGTTGATAATTTTTTTGGAAACTTGAAAGAAAGTCACGTGAACAATTTTTTTGAGTTTCAAAAATATCAACAAAACTACCAAAAAAAAACAGTTTACCTGATTTGGATATTTATTTGAGTCATGAATTATTTGAAAATGAATTGATTGAATTAATTGAGAGGTATTTGTAAAATTGAGAAATATTTGTAAATTGAGAGGTATTTCAGTAAATTGACCTCAAGTAAAATAAATTGCGAGGGAAATTAATTCCCTGATTTTTTTTCCCATTCAATTTGAAAAAATTTGCGAGCTAATAATTAATGGCCAAATCTTCAAATTATAAATCACTTTTTGACTAGTTCCATGCGTTCCTTCTCTAATTACTATATTTGGATATATTGGCATAAATTTTTTAATAAAAATTCCTATTATTTCCCAATCCAGTTTTCCTGACATAAAAGATTCCTGCCAACTTTTCCATCTCAAGTAATCCAAGTTTTTTTTTTCTAAGCATCAAGTCTAGACACATCTTTTTTCAATAATCCTTATCAATCGCTAACAAAAAATTGTCTTGAAACAATAAAATATTTCTAATGTCCAGAATCTAGTTCATTTGTGATCTGTTTCATATATATAAACATTCGATTCCCTTTGTTCTTCATATCACCTGGCTTATTATCCAAATCAATCTGTTCAATTAATTCATAAAAAAAATCAATTTCATCACCATACTACATTTTAATATCCGTGGAATTGAAATCATACTGAAATTTTATTATAACAAGTTGAGACATTAATATCAATTTTAAACGAATCACACACAGTTTCAAACTCACCTGTTATTCATATATAAAAACTCATTTATTTTCCCAAGTTATTCATTCATCTTATTATCATTATTATCATTATTATCATTACACCAAGATGTCCACAATAACTGAATCAATGGATACTTTACCAACATACCAACAATCAGTCCTTGAATATGACCCACCTCCAATCTATACAGCGGGTTCATATAACGGATCAAGCTCATGGTCTTGCGATAAATTTTATCATTGCAGTATATCACTTGATTTTAATTCACAAGAATTGAAAACTCAATCATTATCTTTTTTCCAAAAAAATTTCATAGTGGCTCCATTATCAACAACACAAATCAAAGACATTCAACAAGCTCTAACCATTTTCATAAAAGACAAGATTAAACAATTACAACTAAATATTGAATTCATTGAAAAAAGAATAATATCAAGATCAGATAATACTGGATACATTGATTATCTTAGAATAACAACAATAGATGACTTCAAACGTATTCAACAGAAATTAAATTTGGAATTAAAACAATTGCCTTACTTAATAAGATATTATTCCTACTATAACAAATTAATTATGATGAATAAAAATGATTTAGTACAATTTAATAATATAACTGATAAAGAGATTGTTGAGAAATTAGGTATGATTGCTTCAATGATTCAAATGCTAAGTCAAGATGATGATATTAGTTATGTCTTGAAAGAACGTTCAAGAGTCTATAACAGTGCTAAAGAATTCATTGCTGTTAGGGTTTAGATTTAGACTCTTTTTATTTATTTATTCATTCATTTCATTTCATTTTATTTTACATATTTAAAATTTACATACTACTGTGACAGAGCAGTTTGATACAAGGGGTTCATCGGTTATTCATTTGTAGTGTTTTTATAACTTCTTTAGATTTCAAAATCTGACAATTTGAAATATGTCAACTGAAACAAAAAAAAAAAACAAAAAAACCTGTGTAAACAAGTGTGGTGGTGTGCTTCAAAGCACTGATCAGTGGCCTCACAATATTCCAACGGAACAACACTGACAAATGTTGTTTCTAATTGGCTCATTTCACTAAGTGTGTATTACCTAATTGCTTAGTCATCTAAAGCCTTTCAAAGCCTTTCAAAGGCTTCAAATTTGTGTCAAAATAAAAGCCTTTTGAGTTTCGAATGTTCAGCTTGTCTTCGTTTGCAAATGAGTCACAAACTTTCAGACTGAACTGTTGATCATCATCTCATTTCTTCATTTGATTTGCTGACAAAAACTCTTCAATTCTTCAGTCAATTCGCTAACAAACTTTTTGGTGAAAAAAAAAAACTGAAAAATTTCAAGATCGATGATACTGAAAAAAATAAAAAAAAAATTTACAGAAAAATTTACTGTATCAACGAAATTACTCACATCTTCTCTCTGTCTCTCTGTTTTGAACTCCAGAAGTCTTAAAAAAAGAAACCATGCTTGCACATAGAAGGGGAATGGCCACAGTGGCCTCCTTGTCAACACAAATCCCACAGAACTTCAAATCACGCACACCTCCATACTCAAAACTTATTCAAAATTTAGAAAAAGTTCAAAAAGTGTTGAATAACCAACCTTTAACTCTTGCTGAAAAAATCCTTTATTCACATTTAGTTAATCCTGAAGAATCCTTAGCTAAAGGCTCTATCCACCAAATCAGAGGTTTAGAATATTTGAAATTAAACCCAGATAGAGTCGCTATGCAAGATGCTTCTGCTCAAATGGCTCTTTTACAATTCATGACTTGTGGTTTGAAATCAACTGCTGTTCCTGCCTCGATCCATTGTGACCATTTGATCGTTGGTAAAGACGGTGAAAAACAAGATTTGAAATCTTCAATTGCCACTAATAAAGAAGTCTTTGATTTCTTACAAAGTTGTGGTGAAAAATATGGTATTCAATTCTGGGGTCCAGGTTCTGGTATCATTCATCAAATCGTCTTGGAAAATTTCAGTGCTCCAGGTTTGATGATGTTAGGTACTGACTCTCATACCCCAAATGCTGGTGGGTTAGGTGCTATCGCCATTGGTGTTGGTGGTGCTGATGCTGTGGATGCTTTAACTGGTACTCCATGGGAACTAAAAGCACCAAAAGTTTTAGGTGTTAAACTAACAGGTAAAATGAACGGTTGGACCTCTCCAAAAGATATCATCACTCATTTGGCTGGTCAATTAACTGTTAGAGGTGGTACTGGTTATATCGTGGAATATTTCGGTGAAGGTGTGGAAACTTTATCTTGTACCGGTATGGCTACAATC
The DNA here is from genome assembly GCA_030565045.1 of Starmera caribaea. Taxonomy (NCBI): domain Eukaryota; kingdom Fungi; phylum Ascomycota; class Saccharomycetes; order Phaffomycetales; family Phaffomycetaceae; genus Starmera; species Starmera caribaea. The sequence goes on from JAJMAV010000001.1 coordinate 169,980, forward strand.
TGTAATATGGGTGCTGAAATCGGTGCTACTACATCAACTTTCCCATATCAAGAAGCTCATAAACGTTATTTGATCTCAACAAATAGAGCTCCTTTAGCAGAAGCTGCTGATGAAGTCAACGCTAAATTCAATTTCTTAAAAGCTGATAAAGATGCTGAATATGACAAGATCATTGAAATTGATTTAAACACTTTAGAACCACACATTAATGGTCCATTCACTCCAGATTTATCAACTAAAGTCTCTGATTTCGGTAACACCACCGATTCAAACAAATGGCCAACTAAAGTCTCTGCTGGTTTAATTGGCTCTTGTACAAACTCTTCTTACCAGGATATGTCAAGAGCTGTCTCCTTGGTTAAACAAGCTGAATCTGTTGGTTTAAAACCAAAAATTCCATTTTTCGTCACACCAGGTTCTGAACAAATTAGAGCCACCATTGAAAGAGATGGTTTAATTGATACTTTCCAAAAAAATGGTGCCATTGTTTTAGCTAACGCTTGTGGTCCATGTATTGGTCAATGGGATAGATCAGATATCGATAAAAAATCAAGTGAAACTAATGCAATTTTCACTTCTTTTAACAGAAATTTCAGAGCAAGAAATGATGGTAATAGAAACACAATGAATTTCTTAACTTCTCCAGAATTAGTCACCGCGATGATTTATTCTGGTGATATGCATTTCAATCCTTTAAAAGATTCAATTAAATTACCAAATGGTGAATCTTTCAAATTTTCACCACCAAAAGGTGAAGAATTACCTTCAAATGGTTTCATTGCTGGCCGTTCTGAATTTTATCCAGATTTGGATCCAAAACCACATCCAGAAGTTGCAATTAATGTTTCTCCAGAAAGTGATCGTTTACAATTGTTAGAACCTTTTGCTCCTTTCAATAACAAAGAATTAAAATTAACTGTCTTATTAAAAGTTGAAGGCAAATGTACCACTGATCATATCTCTGCTGCTGGTGTTTGGTTGAAATATAAAGGTCACTTGGAAAACATCTCAAACAACACTTTAATTGGTGCTCAAAATAAAGAAACTGGTGAAGTTAATAAAGCTTATGATTTAGATGGTACTGGTTATACCATCCCAGATTTAATGATCAAATGGAAAAATGAACAAAGACCATGGTGTGTTGTTGCTGAACATAACTATGGTGAAGGTTCTGCAAGAGAACATGCTGCTTTATCTCCAAGATTTTTAGGTGGTGAAATGATTTTAGTTAAATCTTTTGCTCGTATTCATGAAACTAATTTGAAAAAACAAGGTATGTTACCTTTAACTTTTGCAGATGAAGCTGATTATGATAGATTATCTCATGGTGATGTCTTAGAAACAGTTGATTTATTAGATATGTTGAATAAAAATGGTGATAATGGTGGTTTCATTAACATTAAAGTCACCAAATTAAATGGTGAAACTTTCAACATTAAAACTAAACATACCATGTCTAAAGATCAAGTTGATTTCTTTAAAGCTGGTTCTGCAATCAATCATATTGGTAACTTACGTCGCGCTGAACAACAAGCCAAAAACTAAATCTAACATCAATCAACTAAAATTCATTATTTAATTCCATAAACTTTTTAATTCAGAACATTCAACATTAAATAGATTTAAAAATGAATCAACTCTTATTTATTTATTATTATTTAGAAAAAAAAATAACATATTAATCTTACACCTTTTTAATAAATTTTATTTATAATATTACAAATAAAGTGTCTGTATTATGAAAAGTTACATAGGTGTTTCTTTCTAAGCTTTAATCTTTTTAGACATATCCCAATATCTATCATTATTCAACAAACATAACTCATGAACTCTCCATAATTCCAATAAAATTAATTCTTGTAATGACAAGACTGGTGAAATTTTCTCAATGTTTAAACCATTTTGATTATTTGATGATGAAAAACTGAAAATTGAACTTTTCCTTTTCAATGTATTTAAATTTGGTGAACTTGAATTACTAGATGATATTGAAACATTATCATAACTAACTTGTAAAAATTCTAAATTTGAGACAACTTTGAAAATCTTGAAAAATTTATCAATATTGATGATTTTAGTTCTTAAAAATGAATCAGAATTTCTGAAATCTTTATTACCTTCTTCAATGAACGTTAAATCTTGTAAAAATAAGTTGATGTATGGAATAACTGGTCTTGATGCTTTTTCATCTCCATCTTGTAATAATTTCCCTAATTTATAACGATAACCTTTATAGTTATTACTTGGATGAATGATTTTCTTTAAATCTTCAAATAAGTTGAAATATTTAATTGGTAAATGATCAATCAAAATTTCTAACCTGGATAAAATATGATTTTGTAAACTAATAACAATAGCAGCCAGTGAGTTGAAATTTTTCAAATAATAACAAGACAATCCAACATTCAACCAAAAACTAAAAGTTTCAACTCTTCTCTTCAAAGTCAATTCTGGTGATAAAATACTTTCCAAAACATATTCACTTAATAAATTTGTGAATTTCAAAGATTTTGCAATGTTTGGAGATAATTTAGATTTTTTGGTCTGGAAATTACCATTTAATAATTCATCTGGTCTAATGGTTAAAAAAATCTTTGATTCAATTAATGTTAATTGTTTGGCAATTTCAAAAGCATTGAATTCTAACAAGATGTCTTTATTGTTCAAATTGATTGGTTGAATTTTAGTTTCACAAATTTTAAACCATGGATCTAACAAATTCAAAAGCTCTAATGATTGGAAATGTGCAAATTCTGTTGTATATGGCCAATTTGTTGGTTTCAGATATCTTCTATATTTCAAAACTGTATCTTCAATCAATGTGAGCTCATTCTTATTGAGTAAAATGTTATTATTGTAATTGTTCAAACCTGGAATTGTTAAATAAATTGAGTTTCTATGACTTGAATGAATTTTAGCTAGTTGATATTCTTCAAAGATATAATCGTCATTATCTAAATCATCATTGAAAGAAGACATTGATGAAATTGAACTTGATCTTGAAATAGTTGAGCCTCTTTTATTTTTATTTTTGATTTGTGAATTTCTACCAACTAATTGAATTTTACCATTGGCAATAACATCTAATTGAGTGTTTGAAATAGTGACATCTTTCAATACAGTTGATGAGCTTAGTTTCCCTGGAGTTAAACTTGTTAATTGAGAACATAATTCAATCAATTGTTTGGCTTCAATAGGTAAATATTCAGAAACACCTTCATTGAAAAAATTGATTAAAGTTGGTAATAAAAAATAATCAGCTTGATAATCCCAATAACTTTGTAACCAAATGGTAAACATTGAACAAATTAATCTTCTTCTATTTTTCAATCTTGAATCATAAGAAGAATATTCACCAAATTCATCATAGTCATCATTGTGATTGAATTTATTAGTCAAATTGAATCTTGCAATTAGTTCTTCAATTAATTCAACACCATTTGAAAATAGTTTGAAAGTTAGGAAAAATGACCCAACAAAAAAATCATCCGGTTTTTGTAACTCGTTAGTTAGTAAATAAACTAACCCTTTGAAAGATGCACCTATTAAATGATTTGTTGAATCATAAATAATTTCATTTTGAATATCTTTTTCAAATTGAATATCTTCAACATCATCATTTTCATTTAAATAAGGTTGAAAAACAGAATCTCTAATAAAAGACTTCGAGTCTGGTAAAAATTCTTGTAATAGATTTGAACCGGAAGAAGATAGACTGATTTCTGTGTTTAAACCAGATCTAATCATAGAAAACCTTGATTGTCTTTTAACATCTGCTCTTTTAATATTGTTCAATTCAATATTTCTATTATTTAAACTTTTAATTAGCCCTTCAGAGCAAACTTTGATGAAATGAGTTGGAGTAATTTTAATTTTATCAAAATCTGGATACTGTTTATCTTTACTCAATTGGAAATCACCAATAACTGAGATATTCCGGAAACATTGATCAATTGAAGTTGAGATAACTCTGGTCATTCTAGAAACAATACCAATTAAATCTTCACCTTCAGGAGTATAATAGTAAGTTTCATCTTTAATTTTTAAATCACCTTTTGAACAATCTTCATTGATCGTTTTCGTGACAAAATTTTTCAAATTTGAAACCAATTCAGAAACTAATGATAATAAAATATCTAAATTATCATCTGGAGATTGAGAACCTGTTCTATTTTTTCCATTCATTAGAATGACACATGATTTACTAATAAATAAAATTTCTTTCAATAATAAAATGATTTGATGTGTTAAATTCTCTAATAATTGACATCCAATAGGATTATGTTCAATCATATCCAATCTACCTAAAATCAATCCAATGTAATTGAATAATAAATTATGAATTTCATTCAATCTTTTTTTAGCAAAAGGAGGAGCTCGTAAATAAGGGATCTGATTTGAGCTTTTTTGTTGTAATTCTTTAATTTTAGTTTTATGTTCATTTTTACTTATTTTTTCTTTTTGTAAAAGTTGAACCTCAATATTCCAAATTTCAACAAAAGTTATAGCTTTTTTCAGCACTTGAAGAACCATTAGTTGTAAAGTTTCAATATGATCAATTGTAGCATTATGTTTATAAGAATCTGCTTTAACCATAAGAGAGTACCAATCAGCTAATAAGGATTTTCTAATTTTTCTAATGATTGGTTTTTTCTTAACAATTTCAGTTGATCTTGATAAACAATCTGTCATTTCCAATAAATTTCTAACACCATCTCTTATATCATTAATGAACCCAATGGCAAAAAGTCCCGACTCATCGAGTGGATTTCTCATGAATTTAGCACAAGATATGAATAATTCTTTTAAAGGTAATCTATTTTTATTACCAGCAGTGGCAGTTTCATTATCATCATCTTTAATAATTTCAGTGAAATAATTGATTGGAATCCAACCTCTTTTAAAATTTTTAATCAAGGTAACTTCACCCCAACCAGATTTATCCACAGAATGAACAAAAACCACATCATTTTTGTTGAAAGATAAACAAATTGCAGAATCAGAGTTTAATTCTAACGTGTTTGCATCAAATGAATGGATTGCAGTTAAAAATAAAGTTGTCAATTTTTCATCATTTGATTTTAGCATTGAAGAATTTCTTGAGTGGAGCTGTTGTTGGGCTGATGATTGTCTTTTAACAGGTGATCTTGAACTAGTTGTTGATAAAATGTTTCCCGGACTGTAATTATCATTGACTTCTGATTCTTTTGATAGATGATTCAAATGATTTGATTCTTGAGAATAAGTAGTGTCATTAAAGGAATAGTTATAAGGATCATCATGGTTTGAATGAGTGTTACTACTTCTTCCTGATCTGGTGGATGAGTTTCTAGATAAATGTTTTTGTGAAGCTGTGGAAGCTGACATAGCAGTTTGAGGGACACTTGATGGATATTTATATTCATAATTTTGGTTTTGCTGTGGGTAATGATACTTTTCAGGTTCACTGAGTTTAAGGTTGTGTAAATTGAGTGAATTGATATCACTTTGATGATGTTGTTCAAATTGGTTGTTATCAAGCTGAGGAGTTTGTGAATTCAACTGATTGACTTTAGGTGTTTCATCATCATCAAAGCCATAGCTTTGGCCAACTATGGGTGTCTTTTCATCTAAATAATCATAACCGCTGTCACGGTTATTAAATTCATTTTGATTACTATTATTATTCATGTTCTGAGAATTTGGATTTAAATTTGAATATGATGGGCTGCGCTCAAGCGGTAGTTCTATAGTGGTTAATGAATGGTTGCTGTTGTTGTTGTTTTCCAATGGTAGATTGTTTATCCCAAGACCTCTTGTGCTCTCCTGTGCTGTTTTGTAAGAGTTTACAGTTGTTGAAGAATGTAAACTGAATTCAGAATGGAGGGAAGCCTGTGATTTGAAATGCGGTATGGTGTTGGTGTTGCTCGTAGTGTTATTATTCCCATTGAGGTTAGAGGTATGGTCGTTGAGCTGCACGTAGCGAGTCTCTGAGCCTGAGGCAGCAGTGTTAGCAAGCTGTGCATCGCTGTTTTTGTAGTTGAGTGGCGGCGTTGGGGATATGACAAACCCGTCTATGGTGAGCTTGTCCGGCTGCTGCAGCAGTGGTGTCTTGAGCTCCATCTTGAGCTTGTCTGGAGCGTAGCGCTGTGTTGAGCTTGAAGTTGGAGATTGAAGTTTATTTGGTGGCAACTCAAACTCAATTGAGGAAAACATCGCTTTATAAGTTTTCGCGTCTGCACCAATTTGCCCAAAGAGGAAATTTTGTTGATTTACTTCCTCATCTACTAATAACTACACTCTACAGTCTTGTAGTACACTAGCTAGTGGTCAAACTAATGCAGTGCCTGACCATAACAACTAAAGAAAGACTATCAACTAAATGCCATGCAAATTTCTATTACAATCTATACTAATCAACACTCTCTGTCTCAGTCTCAGTCTCACCATTCATCAACCGCTTCTCATACATCTTTGCCAGTTTAGTCACTTTCTTCTGACCTTCAATAGCACTGTATCCCTCACTGAACTTCAACACTGGCTTCTTCTTCTGTCTCTGCGGAACCTGTGCTTTATTCAGTGTCACCTCGGACAGCGTTTCGTTCTCTTTGTCTTTTTCTTTGTCTTGTTGTAACAATAACGTAGATATTGAGCGAGGTGCTATATTGTCTGATGAGCCAGATGATAATGACGTGCTTGGTGATATTGTCTCCATTGACACTTTTTTCCGTGGTTTAGGTGTAGATGTGCTTGAAGTGGGTGACTGTGTCACTTCTTCATCTTGGTTCTTTAATATTGATGGACTACTTATAGATTTATTCAGGCTAGTGACCTTTCTTGAAGGTGGTGGTGCTGGTACTTTACCGTTACTCTTCTTCAATTTCACTGGTGATGATAACGACGTTGGTGCCACATTGTCATTAGTTAAATGGTATGAAATTTCTTCCCAATGAACCAACAAATTCTTGATAAATCTTTGTCCAATTAATATTTCATCTCGACTCTTCATCGACAGCTTCTCTTGTGTCAATGCTGGCGTTATAGCCTTCACCACAGATTTTATATCATGTTTAGTCACTTCCGAATGACTCAGCAAATTTATCAACACCTCGAATAATTTGGATATCAAATCAAACTCTTCATTGTATTCCAATATTTTTTTGAAAATATCTAATGTGTACTCAAAATCATCTTTAATCGGCAACTCAATCATTTCAATCGGTATTATTTTCTCATGCTTATTCTTCAAAATATGTAAATATAAAGATCCCATCACATAAACATCCCATTGAGAAATATCAATATAATTTGCACGATCTATTGCATCTAACAGAATATTGAATTTAGCCTGGTTTCCAGGTTTTGCTAAAACTAACTCATTTTTCGTTCCTTCTAATAATAATCTTCTAACAACTCTATCATAAATCTCATTTTTATATTTAATATAATCTAATGAACTATCTTTAACATGGTACGGTATTATCAATTTCTCATCAAATTGTAAATCGTAATAATAAACTGGTAGACTAATTCTTATCTTCGTTATATCCACAAACCTGGACAGTTCAGTCAGAGTGTTACAATTCACCACTCTAGGAATATTCTCATTACTATTCCCATTCACTGGACCGTCAACACCATTGCCCTTTTTCACATTAAGAGCACTGAATTTGAAAGATTTGATATTCAGCACATTGGTCAAGAATTGATTGACGTATCGAGCCATCCATGATTCATGCACCATATAAGTTCTCTTCATATTCTGTTTCAATGGCTCTGGCAGTAGATTGTAACATTTAAGACATGTCATCCAAGAGTAGTCATTATGATTGAAATTCTTGAATCCAGATGTAAAACAGATCAGCACGTATGGTTTTTTAGGGATCCTTGCTATGATTCTCTTGAAACTCTTCACCATTAGCTGCTCCACTTCCTTTTTGTCCAGTTCATACTGCGACAGATCTGGCAAGAAGTTGGAGTCGAAGACGTATACCGGCAGGTTGGTGAACGGGTCCTGTGTGTCGCTCTTGAAAAAAGCCTTAGACGGATTGAACTGTGGTTCCGTCTGCTGTCCCATTGCTTGCTTGCTTCTCGCTCTTTCTTGCTTCTTTTGCAGCTGTGGAACACTCTTCTTAACGTGAGTATCAACTATGTAAATTTAAAATAATTTTATTTCAGTGCAAGTCGATCTGGAAAAACGCGAATTTTCAGTCTTAGGAAGTTGTGCACCTTCAGCTTTTGAGCTTTAGCAGTGAATTGTAGGTGAAAATATAGAAAGATTTCAGTTGGATTAGCAGAGACTGCCTGGTAGGATGTAGATACGTGTGAATTCCCTTTTATGCTAGCTTTCAATTGGTGCAATTGTCTTTATTTCAAGCTTTACTCTGTGAATACTCTGTTTCATACAGAAATCCACCAATTTTTTTAGCTTTAAAACCCATTCAAATCTCTACAATCTTTACAAATCAGCTACAAACTACTCAATTTCTCTCAACTCTTAATTTATTTCCCTCTTCTTTCTTTGCAACCTCAACACTCCTAAATTTCACCGTGTTTCAATTTAAAGCCAAAAAAAAAACACCAAAAATTTCAATCACGATGAAATATTATAAAATTAAAATCCATAATCTCCAGAATTCAATTTCACACCCTCAAAAAAAACCCCCCAACCAAGATCATGTCAAATGAGCCAGACAAAAACGCCCAGAAGCTCCTCTCAAAGTCAGCAAAAGGTGTCACATTCCTTCTATTTGGTCAATTCTTTACAAAGCTCAGCACGTTCATCCTAAACCAAATTTTAATCACCTATATTTCTCCAACTATCTTTGGTATAAACTCATTCTTAGAGTTCTTGATCAACACAACCCTTTTCTTTGCAAGAGAAGGAATAAGACTTTCTTCACAAAGAATCAAAGATCATAATGACACCAATTTATCAAATATAGATGAAAAACCATCAAAAATCAAATTGAAAATGATTCATGGTACCAATGTCGCAATTAACCAAAGTATAATCAATGTCTCATATATCCCATTACTGATAGGAATCCCATTCTCAACGGCAATCATGTATTGGCAATACGGGAAAATCTCAGATTATTTTACACATATGAAATTTTTTGGACATTCTTTAATAATTATTTGGTTTGCCATAATCTTAGAGTTATTATCTGAACCAATTTATATTTTGAATCAATTCCATTTGAATTATGATAAAAGAACGAGGTTTGAAAGCTTAGCTGTTACTGCTAGTTGTATCATCAATTTCTTGGTGATCTTCAAATTTAGAAATGATTCTGAAATTTTACAAAATGGTTTACCAATTTTAGCATTTGCCTTGGGGAAATTAACTCATTCTTTAATCTTATTGATCTTGTACTATTGGGATTTTAAGACTTTGAAAACCATTAATGATGGTCAATCAATTAATTTAACAATCACTAAAATTTATTCAACTTCATTATCAGACAATTACTACTATTTTGATCAAGAAATTATAAACCATTTCTACAAGATCATTTTTCAGATTTGTTTCAAACATTTGTTAACAGAAGGTGATAAATTAGTGATCAACTCGTTATGTACAATTGAAGAACAAGGTATTTATTCATTAATTTCAAATTATGGATCATTATTAGCAAGATTAGTTTTCGCTCCAGTTGAAGAAACTTTAAGAAATTTTTTGACAAGGTTATCATTGAATAAAAACAATCAAAAAATGTCTTTAGAGATAATAACCAAAATTATAACTTTTTACATCTATTTATCAATAATCATTGTGATTTTTGGTCCATTAAATTCAAGTTATTTAGTTCAAAAATTAATTGGTAACAATTGGTCAAATATTGTCTCTAAAACTATCCCATTATACACATTATACTTACCATTACTAGCATTTAATGGGATTTTAGAAGCAACTCATCAATCAATTGCCACCGGTGATCAAATTGTCAGGTACACTTATTTCATGATTGGATTTAGTGGGATTTTCATAGTTTCTTCATTTATCACCATTAAAAATATGAAATTGTCTTTATATGGATTGATTTTATCAAACATGTTGAACATGTTATTAAGAATAATCTATTGTTTAAATTTCATTTTAAACTATTATCATAAGAAATTATCATCGATTTTTTACATTGATTTACAAAGTTTGATAATGACTGGAATTATATGGATCTTGGATTTAAGTTTGTTTGGTAAGACGAGAAATGTTGTTGAATTACTGGGAAATATTGCACTTGCTGGCTTATTGGTTTTATTTATACTTTATAAAGAAAAGGATTTGATATTATCTGTTATAAAGAGAAAGCCTATACAACTTCAACAGCTAGATTAAATTAAGAAAATGCATGTATTTATTTATATTAAAAAAAGAATATTCGTCTTAATCATGGTATCCTGTACTTGAAAATGTTCTATACTTGAAAACGTTCCATATTTTTTGTAATTTCTTCAACTTTTTTTCAGGTAATTTTTTATCTTTAATTGGTTTCCCTAAATCTCTAGCTAATTTCAACCAATCTTTAACTAATAGTGATTTCATCTTGTATGGTTTACTATCAGAGGTATATTCAACTTCATAGCTGAATTTTTTCTCCTTTTTATTAACAGCTTCTAAATCCATATAATATTGAACAAATCTTGTCGGTGTGAATGTTTGTGGAATATAAGCAGGTCCTAGTTCTGTATTTGCTGGCATTTTTGGTGGAACCGTTTTATCATCCTTTGGCTTTTTCTTCTTGTTCTTTTTATTTTTCTTCTTCTTGTTCTTCTTCTTTTTCTTCTTTTTCTTGCCTTGGATATCAAATGAACGTTCATCAATTTCTTCATCATTATCTTCTTCTTCATCTTCATCCTCCTCAAAAATCTCTTGATCCAATCTTTGAAAAAAATTATCCCAAGGTTCTACTGGCTTATTCAATGCTTGTTCAATTCCTGTAATATTATACTCCCAGATTCTCATACTTGGATTAAAAGTTGGAATGACACTAGCTGCAATTATAGAAATAGAATACCTTTCAGAATCCTCGCCACTTTTACCATTGCCAACAACTTGAGAATAATATTCATCTCTAACTTTATCCATATAAGATTCTTTATTATCTGGTGCGCCTCCTAATAAATGCGCTTCATTACTTGCTCTAGCGGTATGCACATCAAGATCATCCAAACTGAAATCAAATGCTTTATATAATTCTTCCAAAGGTTTGAAATCATTTTTAATAGGTTGTTGTATCATTGAATTGAAAAAATTAGTTAATCCAAATGCTCTTGAGTTTTGAGATCTGATATAAGAATCATAAGCTTGCTTTGAGTCCATTGGAATAAAATGATCTAAATTCATATGACCATAAACACCACCAATTATAATATCTCTATATTCATGAACCCACATTGAGAATTTTCTATAACATGAAATATCATAATTTTTTGGTAATGGAGGAACATGACCACTTAACCAAACTTTCATTTTACGACTTCTTAATTCTTCCAATGTGATACCTAACCAATTAAATAGTTTATAACCTGGATCTTTTCTAGAATCACAATTATCAACTAATGGATTAGCTTTGAACCAATATAATGTGTTAATTGATAACACAGCTAATTGATTCGGAATAACTTCTTGGAAAAAATAAGCACCTCTTTCAAAAACATGTAATTGTTCTTCTGGGATAAAATGCTGCCATGTATTCCATAACTCTCTTGTTTGTAAAGTTGGACCTGGTGCAAATAAATTATGCGGGAAAACATCATTATTTCCTAAACTTGGAACTATTTTAACTTTCATATCTCTTGGATTTAATGAGCCATCTTTATGGAAAATGTTATGGAATTTGTTAGCAATATATTCATTCATTTCCATAATATGTTTTTCAGTTCTTGGAATTTTACGATCTTGATCATGACGTGCATTATCACCAGTCCATATAACAAAATCGATTTTATCCTTCAAATTTTTTTCGATCCAATCAAATGTCCCATCAACTAAAGTTAAAGGAGAATCACAACCTTTTAATGCATCACCATATTTAGAAGCTTTATCATTTTTATTTGAAGGTTTACCTCTATGACATGCTTCATCAATTGAAGATCCAGCTACATAGTTTTCATCAGGGTGGATATCTGTGATGTGTAAAAATCTTCCATGTAAAATTGAAGTCTCACCATTCAATGAAACAATTTTTAGTGGCCGTTGAGAAGGATTTAATCCTAGGTTGATATACTCCTGTTCATTAATAGAAAGTTTAGTGATTGTAACTTCATTATCATCTTGTGCCTGTAGCACATCTTGTGGATCTATACTGACATCTAATTCATTTTCGAAACTGAACGCATACCAAACAGATGAACCTATCAACAAAAAAATGGCACCTAATTTCAACAAAATGTGACAATAATAGTAGGTCTGTTTCCTTTGGTCTCTGAGTGCGTCCAATTTGGGCACCTTCTCGTCTCCAATTTTCTCATCAGACATTCTGTATATATCTTCAACAGCACAGATCTGTTGCTTTCTAGTCGATGACCACACTGCGTTCTGAGGACCAAACACCAACCAGCACCTGTTTCATGCTGTATTTATTAATTTCATCAAAATAAATTTTTTGGCTTTAAGTGTCACGTGCGGAAGATTTTTACTTGGGAGGTTATTCTCACTTTACATTAACTATGTATGTAGTACTGTACATATTTATGGTAAACCGCTGTGACGAAGCTTAAAATAGAATGAACACTTCCATGAAAACTGTGCATAGATTTCATTCAGTGAATATAATATTGTTATATTTGAAGCACTCATGGCCGTATAAATCAATTGTGGCGCATATAATTACATCTATGTTATGATTTAACTTGTGGCTAATTTTTTGATTTTAACTTTTTTGATATTTTTTGCACTAATCAAGATTTTTTACAATTACTGGCCGCGGGCGCGCGGCTAATTTTATATTTAATTTTACAGCTGGTACGCATTCAAACTTTAATGCCATAAATTGGTGAATTATACAGCTACGGTTGTAATGATATTATGAGACTCCATTTCTGCAAAAAAAAAGAGTTTTTATGTCAGCATAGAATACTCGGCTTGCAAATTTTGTAAAAAAGTTATGCTTCCACTCAGAGTCGAACTGAGGATCGCTACATTACTAGTGTAGCGCCTTACCAACTTGGCCATAGAAGCTTTAACTT